>JXSR01S017364.1:37259-47489 GCA_000969725.1 Ophiothrix spiculata
ATGCTGAACTCTTGTTCCTGCCGACATCAATCCACTCGCTGAATTTGGGATCAGTTAGCCATAAATTATCAATTTTCAAGGACTTTCAAGGACTCTGTGCAAATTTCCAGGACTTTCAAGGCCTTGAAAAGGTGTTTTCAAATTCAAGGATTTTCAAGGACTCTCAAGGACCGTACGAACCCTGTACAAAGTAACTTCTAGCTAATCATTTGAGTGAGAACATGGTGTCTGTTGATTTTTGTCAAATCATACACTTTGGAATGTAGATGTCACCAACTATAGCTGATCTCAAATTCTTTAGGAATAGAAAAACAATTGTTGGAAATAGTTGGTTTATATAGCTTTAGAAACTCAAAACCAAATGTAACTGTATGGAGTAAATAGTGAATATGAAGATGCACATCTAATTCAGCCAGTAGCAATAAATAGAAGTCATAAATAAGTCGAACACGGGAATGTAGTTTTTGCGGGGGTTGGTCACATGAATCAGATGCCTGTTGAAGACCATTGGTAAAGGTTGCAACGTCACATATATAAATGCAAAATGTAAGCTCCAGTATTTGACTTATTACTTATAAAGGTTTAATATTTGCACTACCTATAAAGAAAGGTAGCAAGTTTTCTGTGATTTAAAACATTAAATTCCTTGATTTTCTGTGGGTGGCTGTAAATACCATTCCATGATTTTCTGCAATGCAATTTCTTATAAAGTCCTGAAATAATCGTGAAATCAAACAATGTCCCTCTAGCCATTGGGAAAACAATGCATGTACATCGATGTATTACAGTGTATGTGCGACACGTGATTGTCTTTTTTGAAAAACATGATTAACCCGGGCACAAGAACAAAACTGAATAATCTTACTATAATTTGGCTAATGTTGAATGTGTCAGCCTTATTTTTATTATTTTTACCTCGCATTCTCATTATTTTTTCTTTTGTCATGGAAAAAAACATGTTTTCTGTGAATTTCTGTGTCTTCTGTTTTTTCATAATTGGTTTCTATTTTTCAGTGACACAGAGAACTTGCCAGCTTACTATAAAGAAATGGAATATTCTAGAAGTAGTGAGATCTTTTTCATCTCTTGATTTACAATGGGAAATGATTGAATCTAAGGAAATGGACACCAACTCAAAAGCACTGTGCCCTACCTTTTTATACTGAATGTTATCTTTAACTCTTTCCCTTTGCTTTATATTTTATTCAAATAAATTGTAATGGGCAACATATTTCAATTGGTAAACTTTGATTTAAAATGTTGAAAACAACAATTGTTTGTGTTGAAAACTTTTCAATTGGAAGATTTTTTTAGTTTTATTTGTAGTTCATGGATTTAGGGTTTTCAGCCACAAGTAAATCTGTCTTGAAAATTGAGTCCAAACCATAGATTTGCAGGGGAGATACTGGACTTTGTATACCAGCCCAAGCAATGGTGTCATCAGCCATGGGGCTTAAATTGGGGGTATTCGAGTCAGGCTCGATTCCTGCCAAATTCAACCCAGAGTGCCGAGATTAGGTTGTGCGTAGAGACAAACTTAATAAAATTTATACTTTATGCGAATGATACACCAACCTGCACACAAGGCTTGCGTGCATGTTTTCAATATTCACGCATTATGACAAGATGTGATTCATCATCGGCAAAAACCCGAATACCCCCAATTTTATTTCCATGCTGGATAAAAATGGCATTAAGTCTTGTATCTCCCCTGTAAATCTATGGTCCTAACACTGTTTTGTCAAAAATGAATCAGCAGTGGAATAGCTGCTGTAAACCATATACAATATACATAAATTTAGAATGTGTAATTCAAACTGTTATTTGAGATGAGTGGCACTGCAACTCCACTTTGCATCTACTTCGGTACATCATGATCATCAGTGTATAGAGGGTTTGCACGACGCGATACGCACCATACATGCAGACGGTTCTCGCCGCCATCTTGGTGGGGTTTGAGTAGTTTGTGATGTAAACAAGACATCAAAATCGGCTGTAACTTGTGATTGACTTCAAATCATGACTTGAAAATTAAACTAAAATTAATGTATTGTATATTCTTGACATCATTAGTTGTGAGCTGGTATCGTGATACTGCCAAAAGATTGTAATGTGACGGGACTTTTTCTTTGCCGGCCCAGGAATATGGTGTTGTGAGAACGATGACGTCACATGCAAATCCTCTATTGTGGAATAGGATTTCTGGGCCAAATGATTTCCAGAAGGAAAACCCCAAATCCATGTATAAATTCCATTATGATGGCATGTAAGTCATTTCTGAAATCATACTGTACTATTTGAAGGGTGCTCTGGTAAAATGAGCGGAAAGTCACAAATTTCAAAATTGCGTTTATGGCATATTTCAATTCTCTATAATCTCAGGTTTTGAATGATGCATAATATGTCACAATTTCTTTTTCCATTCTTCATTTAGAGATCAAAATACAAGGTGGTCAACTGAAAATCTGGAAACAAAAAATAGCTGCAAATCGATTTTAAAATTACTGATCAATTAACGGTGATTATTGCACTTCCATGCATAATTAACCTTTGAAACTCCAGTTATAGTTAAACACTTATGCATGGATGCGTTTAATGTCAAAAACCGAATTTGACCTTTTCACCATATTTTTACCATAGAAGCCATTCATTCAAAACCTGAATTTGCGACTTTCCACTCATTTTGCCAGAGCAACCCACATTTGATCTTGGCCCCTGGCTAAAAACATTATTTTACTTACCCAGTTACCTTCTAATAACTTCTTAAAATGCATATTCAATGTTAATTCTGAAACTGGAATCTGAAATTTATACATAAAATTTGAGAATAGTTAGCAAGTAGCACACCTTGCACCCTACAACACCTACTTGAAATCACACTCAACACAAACAAAGTTGCAACAATGTTCACTGCAATACACATTTGCATTCACAACACAAATGGGCTGACAACGCAATCAAATCTTAACTTCTCAAGTTTGGATTGACAAAAGTGGTGGTGTATTTTGATTTGCCCAATCCTAATAGACTAAGGCACAGGTTCTCAACTAATCCTTACAATGCGCTACATAAATGAAAAACTTGTAGGGAAACCGCCGAACTTGCCTAATTCTCCGTGTATTCCTAATGTATTTCTTTGTTATTAGGGAGTGTCAAAGCGCCAATCAGTATTTGTCAAAGAGTCAAATTTGGCACGCGCGTTGCTAGTTGAGAATCCCTGGACTAAGGCCTCCATTTTTCCCTGATACGGACAACAGACAAAATCACGAAATGGCAAATGTAACACAGAAAATAGAAAATCATGTAATGTTGAGGAAAGAACCTTAAAACCAGTAGTAATTTAGAAAATAAGAAAAAAATCTGAATGTCTAAAATCAAAAAATTAAACGTTTAGAGATTTTGCTGAACGAAAAACCGTCTGTATATAACAAATCATTAAATCATGAGAAAATGTAAGCAACGTGAAAGATATTTGGTTCCTTTATGACTGAATCCTGAAAGTAAACCAAACCATGTCCATTTTGAGTTCTCCATTTTTTGACGAAACATTGCAAATGTTTTTTTAAAAACATTTGCAAGACAGTCTTTATTGTTTAAAAACAAAGACTGCCTTCTTATGTTTTAATGCACACTTGCGTTCCAACTCCCTCAGTTTGTTTACATAAAACAAATCAGTTTCTTGGTTATTATGATCATGTTAAATTTTCGAGATCCTAAAAGTTTTTTGTTAAACGTTTAACCAGTCCAAGAGAAATCCGTGTTAACGTTTAGCAAATAAAATGGAAATCAACAGCGTTACTGACTTTGCATTTATGCATAGTTTAGCATTTTGATATTGATATCATTTAAGTCAAACCAGATTTACGACAGGATTAACCTACCACGTATCCACCTTTCTTTCTGATATTAGTTTGATTTGAAAAGAATCCATTGACAGCCTTGATAGCAAATAACATCCGGAATTTGCCCTGAGTACAATAAGTTTGAAGTTCCTTGAGAAGGACTCCTATTGCATCGCAGGAGTTCTTGGGTCGTTTCAAGCCCTGCAGAAATGAACAAAAAACATTGATATTAAGGATTGCAGCAAGTCAGAGCCATCAAGATGTTCTCATTTCATTTAGATAGTTACACTTAGATTAGATATTAACCCCATACAACAGTTTTATTCATCAACAGCACTGTACTTACTTGATTGATAACTTCTAGGAGGGGTTCTCCTTTCTCTGTGCTTTCTCTTTTACTCCATACAACGGTTCCATTCATCAATAGCACTGTACTTACTTGATATATATTTTCTTTAAAATATATTCTTTCTCTGACATCACCTTTACTCCATTCTCTGCCATTTTGATTTTACCGCCATGTAAATCCTATGGAAAGGCAGTCATCTTGGATTGTCGCTCATGCAGGGTGAGTTACTGTACCTCCGGCATTTTACAGCTACACGTGCCTCACTTCAAGATTCTTCACAACGGATTAGCAGGAAAATTGGCGTACTTTGATCATAGCAAGTCGCAATACACGCTACTTGAAACGCAGACATGGTTTGGGTATGAAACAAAATGCACACGCTGTATATGCGTCAAATGAAGATTTACACGATCTGCCTGAATATCGGCCAAACTGCGAATATATACGGAGGTACAATAACTCTGCTCCATGAGTGACACAAGATGGCGGAGAATACTGGTTCCCCTATAAAAATTCCTTGGTACTAACTCCATGCAACAGTTTCATTCATCAACAGCACTGTACTTACTTGATTGATAACTTCTATGAGAGGTTCTCCTTTCTCTGTGCCATCTCTTTTACTCCATACAACAGTTTCATTCATCAACAGCACTGTACTTACTTGATTGATAACTTCTATGAGAGGTTCTCCTTTCTCTGTGCCATCTCTTTTATTCCATACAACAGTTTCATTCATCAATAGCACTGTACTTACTTGATTGATAACTTCTAGGAGGGGTTCTCCTTTTTCTGTGCTTTCTCTTTTACTCCACACATAGGTGTCGGTTGTTGTTAGCTGAGTACAGAAAAAAGAGAATATTGCTATCATTTTCAATGATAAGATTCTGTTCGTACCCTATTGTAATTTGTAAATTTCTATGAAAAAAGTCATCTGGGAAAAGGTTGTCCTGCTCATAAGGGATGAAATGGAAGTTCATTTTGCCTCAATGGTTTGTCCACAATGATCAAAAAAGGAGTGAAATTAGGAACCAGCTTTTTATACTCTGTAGAATTAACAAAATGGAACTAACCTCTGATAAAATCTTGTGATTCCTTTCTTTGAAGTGGGTCAGCCACTCGTTGGCGTACAGCGGCTGGTCGTACATGCATTCATATGGAGTAGTGTCTTTGTAGCCATAGTTCTCTTGAAAATCATATAGGTAAAGATAATTCATATCATGAACTGAAAAGAAACATTGTTCAAAGAAATTTTATAGTAGATTTTGCAAAAATTATCCTAGTCTGATGTAGGCGCTCGCAATTCCCTAGCCTCTGGCCCTAGTCTCGCACCTTTGGCACTCGATGTTAGTAATTAATAACAAAAATCCATGTCTATGACAAAGACTACTGAACTGACCCAACGACAGCTCCTTGAATGAAAGGAACATTAATTAATCTGATGAGTGACAAAATACCCCGGGTTTGCTAATTGAGGGCACTATGTTAATACAGATTGGAGTGTCAATGATGAGGATAATTTTTGTTATTTAATTTTTTTCACCCATTTTGGGTCTATTTGGAGACATGCAGTCATTAAGCTCCAATTTAACTTATTTTAAGCACTTATATACCTTATATATAGATTTTTGCCCTTTGATTGGTTAAAAGTGGGGGTTTGGATTTAATTAGAGTTTAAATTTACTAGGTCTGGGATATATTTTTCACTAGGGCAGCTAAATATATTTTGCACTGAGTAAATCTAGCTTTACACACGCCACTATAAGCATTCATGGTCAAACACGTCTTACAGTGCGTAAGCTAATTATCTTGTTCACACAACACGGCACAGTTAGTACTGAAAGGAGAAACAGATATTGTAAATCATCATCTCATGATTTAATGGCTAAAATGGTTAATTGAACAATTCAGATTACAAATATCAAATTACATTCGGTATAAAACGAATATTGACTGTTTTCTTGTTCAGAGTATAGTAAAAATTACCCCATTGTGATCTCAAATGAATATGCCCTTAGCTTCCCTTTGAGCATATTCATGGTTCTGAGATCACCTCGGGAAAATAATTTTAACCACGCCCCTCAAAGCAGTCGATATACTATGTGCTTACCACTTGGTATATGTACAATTAGCCAACCCTGATTGTGACAGTAATGCATGACATGACTTAGACTCATGGTTTTACCACTGCCACGCCTGCCATACAACACAAACTTGATGGGTGGGTTAGTATAGTCAGCTGTCTTCAGGATGTCCAGGATTTCCAATGCTGGACGTCTAACCATGATGGAAGCTTCCTGAAATGGCTTGATCTGAAACATAAAACAATACTTGGATATAAGAGTTCTGTAAGGAAATCAATAATTTCATGATCAGTCTAAAACAGGGATTCTCAACTAGCGGCGCACGCTCCAAATTTGCCACTTCAACTATTACAGATTGCACTTAGAAATACATTGAAAAATAATGCATGTGGCGCTTTAGCAAACAACTTTCTCATTTATATGGCGCATTGTAAGAACTAGTTGAGAACCCCTGGTCTAAAAGCTACAAATATGTGAGTAAACAACATCAAGCATACTGTGTGCAATCAAAACGCTTGTCACGCTCAGAAAATGTTACGACAAGCAAAACAAGCCAACATTTATTTTAATTACATGCAGACTTTTTTCAAGTAATCCATCGCAGAAACTATGCAAGTAAACTCTACCACATGATAACATCTCTGAATAACTTATACATGGTGCTTGCTGTAGCTAAAGCATGGCAAAGTGACACGCAGGTCTGAAACCTCCAATTGATATAGGCCTCATGCAATGTTAACCACCCTATGAAATGAACGCCATTTGAATTGTCGCAGAAGTAGGGAGTTATTGTACCTCCAGCATTTATGGGGTACACATGCCACACTGTATCTAGCTCAACACAAGTTGTAATAGGCACTGCTGAAAACCTGGACAAGGTTTACACATAAAGCAAAATACGTATGGTGTTTATGAATCAAGTTGAAATTTACCAGAGCTATCAGGATGCTTCAGAATAAATCCAGATGTATAACAGCTCAGTTCCACAAGATAGCCACAAGTATACTTTCCCCTTTTAAATTCCTTGAATTTTACATATATTACTGTTTTGTTTGGGACAATAACATCCTTGTGATTTCTAACAAATTAAAACCCAACTCCAAATTGTGACCCGTTACAGCAAAAGGAACCTTAAGTCGGAGCTACAAGGGTCTGATTAACAAACTTTTAAATACTAACCAATAATCATTATTTTAAGAGAGGGTAATAAACTAAAACCCTTTGTTTTGTTTTGTTCCATTGTTATTTCACCCAGGAACGTAAATGGTGGCTTTAATTTATTACCCTCTCTTCAAATATTGATTATTAATTGGTTCTTTATAGTTTAATTTAAAATCAGACACTTGTAGCTCCGACTTAAGGTACCTTTTGCTGTAACGTGTCACAATTGTGGTTCAGTATTATATTTCATGTACCTTAAGTTATGTACATTAAAGACTTACTAGCTTTTTCCATTTTGGGGATGTTCCTACTGGTAAAATTGTTTTGACTTGGTCCATTGGTAGACTGTAGAATTGACCTTCATGTTGTAATGAATGGTTGGCCTAAATGAACACACACACAAGAAACTAACATTGTGAAAAACATTTTGTAACAACAACAGCAGCTTTAGCTTTGTTTAATTAAAACACCAGAGAAGTTCTTGACTAGTCCACCTGCAACCCCGTCTATACAGTTCACTAACTTTATAAATCCACTGACTCTACATTGAACACTGATCTATACAGCCACTGACAACCAAGCCGTCAGGCGAGACACTTCCTGGCTCTCTTGTCAGTAAACCACACAGGCAAGCCTGTAGTGTAGTGTTAGTTCTTGACTTACTGACTTTTGTTATCATTTGTTCTTACCAAGAGCAAAATCTTTATCTTATAAACACGTCATATTGCCTGTAGGAAAATTATTAATTTCTTGAAAAGTCTCAACTCAACGAGTGCCCCAGATAACAATAACAATACCGTACCAAATGTGTCACAAAATCAGTAATTCAGTATTCCGATGATGTGCAATCATCGGGACTGGTTGCACATTGAACGCTTACTTCTAACATGATATTATAGTTGTTATATGACACTCATTGCATGCAGACTGTTCAATTAATCAGTTATATCCCTAGATAGGATATGCAAGTTCTTGTTGACTTTTGAACACTAGCCCACCCCCATCCCATCCCCTGACAAAATGAAGCAAAATCCTACAAAATCAGCTTAATTTGGACATTTTTTGGGTACAAACACCCTCTCAGCTCCCAATTAAAAGAAATTCTGCTCAGATCCAGGATCCGACACTGAATGCACAATGCCTGAATAAAACACTACTTACAGGGTCACTTTCACTTGTCCGGAAGAACTCTCTTGGTTTTTCTTGCACAGTGGCTGCCTCTGCTTGACTTGATCTCGATGATGTGCACAATGGTTGTACTCCCTGTTATAATCAAGAACAGTTGTAGGCTTTAGTAAAGATTCTGATTTAATGATCTGTTACTGAACTACTGTTAAAAAACCTTGGGTTATAAAAAAAGTACACACAGCATTGGCCAATATGCTTAATCAATAGAGTTTAGAGCCTCACAAAAACTGCCACATAAATGCACTACTTAACCAAAATTGATGGCCTATTTGGATTAATATTTCAAAAAAAAAAAACCCAATTAATCAAAACATCGATGCTTTTACATTTCTGTTCAAGAGAAGACTTTAACAAAAGAATGTGGATATTCTCAAATCTAGGTTTGCCAAAAATAACTTGTTGGTCTTACTCAGTCTGGGAATGAAGTAAAATGGTGGAATTGATTGGTACTTGGGGAAAATTTTGATGTTTAAAATACTGGTACTTTTGAGGTAGAAAAATAGTCAAAATTGTCACAAAAACTAATGTGATTTTTCAAATTAATATAACATGGATGAGTGTCAGTGTCACATTGAAATCTGAGGCTTACAAGAATTTAGGGCCTTAGTCTTTTTAATAAGAATTTTATTGTTAATTTCACAAAGATTCAGAATCGCTGATGCAGAATAACCAGTGTGATTGTGTCTGTGAGAATGGTGATTTGGTTGGAAGTTAAGTTATTTTGTAGTAGCTTGCTAGAGAGACTAAGGACAGGCATCAATAGATAATTTATGCTTGGAAAGTTTCTTTTAATATTTGTTGGCTTTTAGAAAGAATTGTTGGCATGAGCGGATGAATTGAATAGGTTGAAATCAGCATGCTAGCTAGCTTGGTAAATTCGTTACTTGGAGTTTTGCCACTGAACAATAAACATCTGTGTTCTGTTAGATTTGTCGGCCAGAGTAGATTTGGTCAAATATTAGGGGGCATGCAGCCAATTTAGCACTGGTAAAAGTGGCCAGTTTTTAGTGGCTCAGATGATGCACGTTGTGCTTGTTCATATGCCAGTTGGAGAATTTCTACAGATATGAAATTTATAAATATGGCGGAGGTGACACAGCACTTGACCTCTAGAGGCTACCTGGGATGGAGACAGTCGACAGTGAACTTCAACTTCAAGTCATTTAATTTCTAAAGCAATGTTAGTTGGACTTTGATATTTTGTTATTAGTTTAAGAAATATTTATCATGAAGACTTTGAATTTAAAATAGGACTTTCAGAATTTAGCCATGACAAGTTCAATTTTGGAAATTCAATTTATGGTAGAATTGTGATTGTAATTTTTGAATGTAAATGTTCCAATGAAATATTTTTTTTTTGACAAAAAGAGTGGAATTTTGGAACCTGTAAAATATTTGATTCAGGTTTCCAATTTAAAATATAGTATTTTGACATGTGCACTTCGGCAAGATTTTCTACTTGTATTTTGGTCAATTATTTTAGAAATCTAATTTTTGTCTTGTTGTAAAAGAGAAATTAAAGATCGGTTGTGAGAATTATCAACCATTTATTTATTCAATTTATTGAATTAAAATGCAAGTGCACCAGTAATTGTACAAATTAATGTAA
>JXSR01S017365.1:22736-32940 GCA_000969725.1 Ophiothrix spiculata
CAACGTGATCTATGTTGTATTCAACGTGATCTATGTTGTAATCAACGTGATCTGTGTTGTAATCAACGTGAGCTGTGTTGTAATCAACGTGATCTGTGTTGTAATCAACGTGATCTATGTTGTATTCAACGTGATCTATGTTGTAATCAACGTGATCTGTGTTGTAATCAATGTGAGCTGTGTTGTAATCAACATGATCTGTGTTGTAATCAACGTGAGCTGTGTTGTAATCAACGTGATCTGTGGTTCAAATCAGATTATGATTGCCAGGGTTGCAAGTCCATATCTTTTGATTGGCATTAGATACACTTTGTCATTTTTTTAATCATTTTCATTTTGAATTTTTCTTATGGTGTAAATTTTTTACAACAGTGTAACATTTTTATTGTGCATCTTGATCTTAAATATATACTGTCAAACACTCCTGAAGGAGTCAAAACGGCCAGGATAGTGCACATGAGCTGAAGTTGCTTGCTTAAGGGGTGTAAGCACCTGACTCAATTTTATATTTTTGCAAGTTTATTTTGTACCATAACTTTTTAACAAAGTGCTTAAAGTTAATAAAAGTATACATTTCCAGAAAGAAATTTTCACAAGGAACATGATGGTGGTTAAGGTGATAAGGTGGTTCCACTCTAAATTGTCCACCCTATACAAAAGTATAAAATATTGATATTTTTCACCCCACTTCACTTTTCTAGTGCTTACTGATGTGCAGTAATTTCAATCATAGTTTTCTATTGATTTCTAGAAGCGAATTAGATTTTATATGCCATATATCTCTTTGAAAGGACCACAATGGAAATAAGTGTACTTGTATGTGTACTTTTTTGTGTTTTTATCCTTGGATACCCTAAATAAAGTGAAATGAAATGAAATGAAATGATGTTTAACATGGTAAAAATTGCATACCTTGTAAAAATATAAAACAAAATTTTTACTTCTGTTGGACAATATACACATCATGGAAAAATTAAACACCATTAGAATAATTCTGAATGAAAATGGCTTCAAAATACAAAAATGACAAAGTATATCTAGTGCTTTATTTTCTGTAAATGTCAGTGTATCGTGATGATCTGCAATCTTGGCCAAAAATACTAACTTGATACACTTTAATAACAATTATGCAGCAATACCTATGCAACAGCAATTCTGTTCTAATGGACAAGTGAGTTCCTCTTCTAGGCCTAGTTGTCTCTTCAATTTATATCATTCACACATTTGAAAAGGATATCGCACAGCGATACTTGCCTATTGGCGATGAACCAAAATACTCTTATGCTTACTGGAGCAAACAACAATTACAACCAACGGTTTGGGCAACAGTTGCCTTGACATCGTGTCTCTGTGTTAGCGCTGGGCAAGTCGCCCGGGGGGAGTAACAGCCCCACTCTGCATCGTTGACACCGTAGACCCCTTATTTCTCACCCAAAGACCCCATAAATCTTTATAATTTCTCACCGAATGCTAAATTTCACTAACCGAATACCGTGATACCAAAAATCGTGACCCATCATTTTGAGACCAATAAGACCTCATATTTTTTATTTTTTCTCTCACCGAATGCCAAAAATCATGCTCTCATCCAATGACCCCTCATTGTTTGAGCATGTGCTCTTAACGAATGCCCCAGCCTGTCGGAGCGCGGGCCTTACACCCACATCCATTTAAAATATGACTGCCCAACCCCTGCAAACAATGATTTCACAGACCTGATTTATTACAATGATTTATATCGTAATTACCATTCCACTCACTACCACATTCCAAGTAATAGCCAGATGATGATTTAAGACTTTCCCACAATACATAGAAGTTTAAAATACACAAAAGCGTGTCTGACCATATTGGTGTCTAAACCCAAATTTGATATGTAACCCAAAATGATGGTGAAATAAAAAGAGGTGTTTAAATATCAACAACACCTATGGCTGCCAATAGTTTGATGTCACAACAAAGTGTTTGGTAGCAAAATTTTGTTTGGAGGCCGAGTATAAATTGACCCTAATAAAATGAGTATACCAATGACTTGGACCAATAACCAAGACATAGATAATTTACAACAAAGCATGGCTGGACATTGGTGTATATTGTACTAGCCAATCAACAGATCATTAGTCTCATGACAATGCAAATTACATTTTCTTGGTTAAACACTTCAGATGCAAATCAAATTTTTCTTTCATATGATTTTAATTCATTGATTCAAATCCAATAGAACTGAGTAAAAGTGCTCACATTGTTAGTGACGTTTCACTGATACTCTAGCAGCTTCCTCAGACTGGCAACTTTGTTTGTCTCTCAATGCTGACATCTTTATTTAAAGAAAAAATCTTTCTTTCATTTCTAATGCATTTGTTTTGTCAAAGTGTTTGAAGCTTACATGTGCAGAATGTAAATATACATGAAGCATGTACTTGGGGCCATCCACATGATGCAACCAACATTGAAGCACAATTGCTGCACATTTCAAACAAAAGTCTTTTCATGCATACATAGCAGGAATTGAACTTCAATGTTAAGAAAATCAAATTTCTTATACATTTACACAAACTGTAAAAAATGTCACTTACGTTTATGGGAGTTTATGAATATGCTGAGTGTTTGAACAAGATTATGGATTAGAACTGTTGTGTAATGAAAGACAGACATGTGACAAGATGCACATATAGTGTTTATTGGTGGTAAATTTATTGCAAAAGCAGCAAGAGAATGTAATGATATAAATAACAGCACACAAATGTGGAAATAGTTAACAGTTACTGGTCTTTCTTAATTGCTTGTGTGGCATATAAATAGCAATACACTTGTGTGAAATATCATACAAACAGTTGTAAATATATTAGTTGGTAGATCTACAATGCACTCATTTCACTTATTCAATGTATAAATTGTGTACAAGAGAACATTTGTCTTTTAAAAATGTAAGATCAATGATTTAAGAAATAACACCAGAAAATTGATTGGTCAATAGAGATTTTGGTCAATGAACTATAAAGGAATGCAACACTCCCTAAGTCTATGCTGTTCTACCTAGGCAAAGAAAGTACTGACCTATGTCCAATGGCAATTACAGCCATCATTTTCAGAGCAATATACATGTCCTTTCTTCAGCTTTGGTAGGGAAGCATGGACTTGGTTCTGTATTTAATAGTATGGAATTATTCAAACATTTACAGATGAAATTGACAGATAGCTGTAGAGAAAAACATTCATTTTAAATTTCAAAAATTCACTAAACCAGTGTTCATATTGAGGTTTACAACCAGAAAATTGCTTGGTCCGAAGAAACTTTGGTACAAAATGACCAATCAAGTTGGTAGAAGGTAATGGTCCTTTATTGGGAATGTAACTACTACATATGATCAAAGACAAAGGGAGCTACCTCCAATAATGAGAACCTCGCCATATTGATGCTCACTTTATTTGAACTGAATATTTCTGAATATATCACTTCTGCTAACAATGATGTTAACAAAAACTTTATGGAAAGGGACTTTTTACTTCTTGTTATCGAAACTGGTTTCTATTGTTAAAACAAAGTTATGATGCTAAATCCAATCTTGGGACTAAAAATACTTTAAATCATGAGTCCTGTGTTATCAGATTACTTGTTAATGATACGGTATGCAAGTTTCTACCATTTTCTCTTTAAAGAATGACTAACAGATAGATGTTTAAATGACTTAAGGTTGCTTCAGAATAGCTGATGCACTGTTGTGTGTAAAGCCGAGTTTATATTTGAAGCAAAAGAATCATGAACTGACCATGTGCATATAGCTCTAAAACACTACGTGCACATACATGTATTTGTAGTGTTTTATACAGACATGAAAAGTGGGTTTGGAAAAAAAGCTGAAAGGGTTTATAATTGAAAACTCTGGGAAAAGAAGGTGGGCGTAGCCAACCCGGCGAGCGGTTTGCCGCTCGCCCCTAACGGGTGGGGTCCAGGGGCCCGCCTTTTGCGGCATATAAAAATGGGGATTTTAGAGTAAAAAAATAGAAACAGGGCGAATCAAAAAACAACAACTTATTTTTCTTGTTCAAATCAAAAAAACGTGGAAATCCGCGAAAACGCCGAGAATTTTCATGCCTGTTTATAGGGGTGTAGCAATAAGGTTGCAACGGCTTCACCAATATTTAATCTGTTGGTACGACAAGGCCATGTGTCGGTAAAGTTGTACCTTGTCATTTGGAACAAATCAGTTACTTCAATTTTAGTATCTTTAGAAAATGTTTAGAATTTTTTGTGTTTGTGCACTTGTGAGGCTATTTTATTTGGTTATCAAAACCTACATTATGGGTGCACAGTCTCATAAGTCAGTTATTGATTGAAATGTCCCCCAATACTGGAAGCCTGGCATGCCGCGGGTGTTTTTGTTTTGGAATTGCATCAGCTATAAAATCAGCTTACCCATGGCAGACGTCATTGTCCCTGCAATTCACAGCTGCTACAAAGCAGAAGGAATCATTTGCATTTACAATGTGATATGCAAGGTAATTGATTTATCACCTAGACAAACTTGCCGCAAAATTGTTCAAGAACAACAACGTAAATATTGCGGAATAGAAATTGTTGATGTCATCATGACCACCACTACAGATAGTCTGGAGACAGTTTGACAAATTACACAAATGTAGTTACAGGTTATACTTTGGTAAAATTCGGTTAAGTCTATACAAAATATGATGATTGGAATCAAGATTGAAAGTTGAATATTATGAAGTAGCCTAACATTCCTGCCATAATAGAAATGATACATTACTTATAATGTAAATTACTTTAAGTAAGAAAATTGACTTGTAATAGCACACTCATAATGAGAAAAACAAATTATTGAGATACTTTTAGATATAGGGTTCAGCATCCCTTTGGAGTTATCATGAATAAACCATCATGTCCATGGGAAGAGCAGCTGAGCCTGGATATGACACTGAGTGGATGACAATTTCCAATACCATTCTGATGCTGAACCCAATAACTCACATCATCCCACTAGGTCAATTTCAATTATTCATTTACTTATTTGTTAAAGATTCTACAATTCATTTACCTTAGTTTGACCAAAAATTTATTTAAATAAATGATATCAAAACCAACTTATAACATTTCATTCACATAATATTCCGCACCCTTAATTTAGTGGAAGGAATATGCCAACACGCTCAGAGACTGTAAGACTGTGTGGTGACGCTCTCAGGGTAGGATACAAATTATATCTGTCGGCAGCAGCATCTATTGAGCTGTACCAAACATATTCATACCATTATACATTCTTACCAGTATGATAAACTTGTGCATCTTGGTCTACAGTCCATTAATGAATCAAATACCAAAGAAACTGATACAGAGGTTACACCGTGCAAATAATATCATGGGCACAACAAATTGCCTTAATTGAATTAACACTAGCTCTCTGTTGCAATTTTTGCCATAACACCACATTTCACAGTGCAAGATTCATGTAAATATTCATTAATACTATTTTATAATAACCCTTACTCTCGCACGCTTAAATACAGTCTAAGTCCAAATACGTTATGAAAAAATTTCTGGTTCCCCCTGGGATTCGAACCCCTGACCCCCGCTATCCCGATCCAATGTCCAGCTATGCCAAGCCACCAAGCGTGGCCTGCCCAGGCAGCAATTCCCTGATAATTTATATCCGCCGTCTGTGACGTATTCGGACTTAGGCGAATTCTTGATTTCTTACTGTAGTACTTTGTAGTACGTAGGAGGGTAAGGGTTAAGTGATGCATATATACTACACATTGATGGTACTGAATAACCCTTACTCTCACACGCTTAAATACAGTCTAAGTCCAAATACGTCATTAAAAAATTTCCGGTTCCCCCAGTTACCCCTGGGATTCGAACCCCTGACCCCCGCTATCCCGATCCAATGTCCAGCTATACCAAGCCACCGAGCATGGCCTGCCCGGGCAGCAATTCCCTGATCATTTATATCCGCCGTCTGTGACGTATTCGGACTTAGGCGAATTCTTGATTTCTTACTGTAGTACTTTGTAGTACGTAGGAGGGTAAGGGTTAATAATATATACTCATTTACAACAAAATGCAGATTGTATGTAATTACAAAGTAACATGAATACCAAATTTGTCAGTTTTCAACAGCATTAAAACAAAACAGTACAATTATAAAACATTAATTGTTTAAGCACATTTACTACAACAGACCAAGATGTTGAAAAACCTTGATGTTCAACATGAAAAAAGTAAACTGACAGTGAAGACAACTGATTGGGAGAAAGTCCAATATATGTGTGTGACACTTTTGAGGTAAGCGATGTTTTTCCAATGGTCGAATGATGGTTAAATTACATGCCAGTGGAGTTTTCAATTTCTGTAATTCTACAAAAATATGTCATATGTAAAAAATATTCGGTCTTCTTCCGACCATTGGAAAACATTGCTTACCCATTGTTGATGCCATCATGACATTATGACATCAATGACCTGACACTTTGAAACTAGCCTTACTAAACTATAAAGTCTGAGATAAAACTAAGAAGTTTAACTTGGTTACAGTAGCCATTGCATATCCCTTGTATTCTGGAACTTTGTCCACTCATGTTTTTGGACCAAATAACTTGTGCCTTATGTTTTATACAATCAATTCTGTAATATTGGTAGTACTTTGGCTATTTTTTAGCCACAAAAACCAACTACAAATGTAAGCAGGTTAGCATGCAAGTACATTAACAGTGACCAGGTTTATATTCAATACATATATGTATGACTAATTTATGTGCAATAATTGGCTGACTGGTTTGTGTTCTATCTACCAGTCTATTATAGTCTACGCCCTTGTTATGACTCTTAAATAACTTAATGTTAAAAACAAAACATAAACAAAAGGCTACATATGCCATTTTGAAGTTGCCAAAATGTTTTGTATGGCCCTGAACGCTGCCATATCAGGGCCGTGTACTACATCACTGTTTGCAAAGCTTTAGATTTATAGAAGCCCATGATAAAAATTCAATAAACAGCACTGTGACAGACACCAATTTTCTGCTACTGAAAAAAAATACTGATCAATGCAATTGCAAATAGAAAACTTATGTAAACTTTAAATACTAAATTCATGTGATCAAACATAGATCCTGTATGTGTTTACCATATAGTTTTAGTCATGTGATTTTGAGTACAACACATTGTATAATGTATCAAGTTTATATAATTTTCGCCAATTAGGACATGTTCACACATGAGCGTTTAATCATGACTACTTTAACCACTCAATGAGCTATTCAAAGATGATTTCAAGTGTGAGCGCAATTAGAAAGTGTCATAACTATTAAAGAGCACTCTTGAATAACTCATATTGTAGGCACATGATATAATGAGACACTTATGTTTAACCACATTTGTGGTCTTAAATAATAATAATAATAATACCGGCATTTATATTGCGCCTTTTCCCGTGTATACAAAGCGCTGGCCATTATTATTACGCCGTAACAAGGGAATCGTCAGAACCAATTCGCCTTAAACTAGGCCATTTGCGGCCAATGACCGAAGACGCAGACCTATCAGCACTTAGGTTGTGATATTCCCCCCTAAACAGCTCCCCAATGCGCTCGGGTCGACGAGGCAAGTGTGATAAAGTGATTTGCCCAGGTTCACAACACGTTGGCACTAGCGGGGCTCGAACTCACAACCTTCCGTTCATGAGTCCTGCACTGTTCCGCTAGGCCACACGCGCCCACAAATTAAGTAAACACAATTGCTTACCCTAACACTTTTTCACACTTTTTTTGTTTAGAAACTATATCATCTTGGAAATCTGCATGTCTTAAATGGATGGGTTCAACGTGGATTTGAACCTTGGACTACACATCTCAATTGTAAACTCAGTACGGCAAGCCACTATACTCTATAAACCATAAAGTATGCAGTAAGCAGCCAATTAACGCACATAAACCAATATGACCATAAGGGCAGGTTAATTAGTCCATATTTTTGGAATCATAACCACATAATAAGTACTCAATCTTGTTGAATATTCAAATGAACTTATGTTCAATGTTTGTCCATGTGGTAGCAACAAAATTAGCCAAAAATAATACCAAAAACATGACAATTCATATACAAAGAATATTAGTACGCAGTGATTTGGTCTTAATCAATCCTAAATTCCAAATCAATCATTACAAGTCTCTTACACAGAACAAAACCACCAGTTTATACCATATCCTGTATGTGTTTACCATATAGTTATAGTCATGTGACTTTGTACAACACATTGTAAAATGTATCAAGTTTACATAATTTTTGCCAATTAGGACATGTCCTAAAGGAATATGCTATGGATTTCGTAAAAGAGTCTAATTGCTTGCTTTATACTTCAAGATTCAATTCCATAACCATAGCTAACTCCACTCTATGGCATATTTGGACTTTGATTTTATCAATTTTCTGAATGGGATATTGTGAGATTCAGTTGGCATAGAGCCTGGGCAAGCTAGTCATGAATATGGCGTGTATGATACTTAAAGGACGTGTTTCACGAGTGGCAAGTAGAAATTCAGCGGACATCGACCGGTGACCAAACGGTGTCTTTGCAGAGACCGGCAGAGTCTGTGATCCATAGAGAGGTTGAAAGCATGCCATAAGATTTTAACTTGGAGTTAAAACCTTGTGGTTTGTTAGAAATGTCTTCAGTTATGGTCCAATAACAACCGCAGTCCGACCTGCGACCGACCAAGCAACACAAGAATTCACCGTTGTCATACCAATATTTCGGCTTTGCAGCTTCTTTCTAATTATCAGACATCGGTCGGCAGCCAGTTGTTATGTGATCATAGCATTAGCGGGGACAAGTAGTAGGTTCATCAACAATTGCCATTGAAGGAGCTGTTATGATCAAACAAAAATTATAAATAAAATAAATAAAAGTAGACATGTGATAGTATCATGTACATTGTAATTACAAAGGCTACAGTGGCAAGATACTGGTACAAATAAGAGTATGGAATTGTGTAAATAAGAAAACATACAGATTTTCATAATATGAAGTTCTCGCTCATATCATAATTATATAAACACACAAATATCATACAATTTTGGTTGGTCTGAAGAAAATCTTCGAGCTATATACAAGCTTTCATAATGATAATAGAAATATCAAATTCTCGCTCATATCATAATATAAACACACATATAATCATATAATTTTGTTGGTCTGAAGAAAATCTTTGAAATTCTACATGCATACAAATATACATTGCACTTGATATACAAACATCTTTTTCTACTAAGTATTAATTTCTCAAATTTTCAACTTTGTAATGAAAACCTTTTCAGTAAAAACACCTACCAACACTGTAAAGCATATACAGTAAAAACTCAATATAATGAAGTCGCTGGGACCAAAGCCTGTTATTATTGGGGTCTAAAAATATTAATTAAGTACAAGAGAAATTGATACAATTGTAAATAGAAAATACTTTTTTCAATAATAATTACCATTAAATAGATGCATATTTTGCAGGCTTTTAAGTTCTAAATATTCCAAATGTATGATCCACACAGTGTTCGAAATACCATGTGCATGCATACACAAATGCAGGTAAATTTTTGGCTGTGCATGTAAGCTTACTACTCATAAAATAAATAAATAATTTATTTTAAATATCTGTTTGAAGACCACAAACTGCATTAAATTCGTACTTGCTATTTAGTATCGCTGTTTATTTATCTAATTCCCTTTCGACTGGGTGTGACATCATATCATTCATTACTGGCCTAAAGGGGTATCGGAATTGAGCAATTGCTCAAGTCTCGTTACTACATGCATTTTGTAGTACAGTCGTCCTTGCATTTGATACGGACCAATAATGTATAACATGTTGATATTTTCATTCACAAAAATAAATTTATCGTTCAAAACAAAAACAAACAACCGGCCAAATATGCCACCTTAACCAAAGGGAAAGACTAAATTGCAGACGCAATGTACACTGCTCGTTTATGAAGAAAAGTTCGGCAGTTTCCCAAGCTGAAAAAGAGGATATTGCAGATTTTGTTCCTGAATCCCTGGCAGAATCTGCACCTGCAAAAAGTTCATGTGCTGGTCGATCCACCGAGGGAGTCGCACATTCATGACAGAAGTACATCATGTAAGACAGCTGAATCGGAGCTTGTTTTGGTAAATTGTTATGTGCATGCAGAAAT
>JXSR01S017372.1:13380-25832 GCA_000969725.1 Ophiothrix spiculata
TACAGGTATGGGAAAAGCAATGATAAACTTGGGCACTGTCACACGATACCATTGACAAAAAATAGTCAAGTATTGCAAAGTTAAAAAGACGTTACATTCATTTGACTAAGAACCATTCTCTCTTCAAAATGATACACTCAATCAACTTAGAAACCACAATACGCAGTAAACTACTCAGCATCTGCGTATAAATGATGCAAACTTTTGCATACACGCTGTTAGACTTGCCCAACGATACGTGCCAATGCTGGATAAGCAGTAACGTTGGTTTTTGCTTCAGGATTCATTGACTGTAGGCCCAAAGCCACAAATGAAAATAGACTGGATAGTCACACCTCCTCCATAGTGAGTCTGTTGCATTGAATACTAATATATGATACCAGGGTCAAGACTTGTTCTCTACTCAGTGCATTCAAACTCTTTGATTTTTAGCACACAAATACTGACTTGATGATCTCTGGTAAAAACTAGATGGACTTGAAGGTCCGTATGCACAACAGAGGTTTAAGAGAGTTAAACCAGGTTTAAAGTTAGACCAGGTGACTAAAATTGAGGGCCCGAAGTAAAATAGCTAAATTTAGTCACTGAAGGACTATAGTTTTAATCTAGAGATCTGAAAAATATATTTGTTTTATATACAGTATGAATAAATTTTAGTATAATGTAATTTTTACTTGCCCAATGGCCTAATTTAGTAATTAATCAAATAAAAAAATAATACATGCAATGCTAACCCTGAATGCAAGTCATAGGGTAATGCGCGTAATAACATTCATGTGTAAGTTTGATCAGCGTGTAAGTCAATGCGTGAAATATGTTTCACATACGAGGTAAATGATGCAGCTATAAATAGTTTTCAAAACCTGTATATAGTCGTTCAAAACCCGTAAATAGCCTTTTTCAAATGAACTCTTTAAATGTTTTTTCTCAAGGTGGTTGAAACTATTTGAAATAATGTCACTGGGTTTCATCATGCTTAAATCTATTAATGCAGTATATAATACCCAATGACTAAGAGTCAAAAAACTTCACCCTACAGCCATTCATTTATTAAATTATCAAATTATGACCAATATATATGCTTTTACACTTTGAGAAGTTGTATTTGAAGTGATTTCGGGGTCCATGGGCTGTATATGGACAAAGGAATCATTTGACCTTTGTGTAGTATCCAGGGGTGTGAGTGACCTCTTTTTAAAAACGAGGAAAAACATTGAAAAGTGTCACAAATGGGCTGAAAATGAAAGAAAAGGCTAAACTTTTGTCTAATTTTTTTGTTTTCATTTGTTGTCTAATTTTTTCTTAAAAAAATGAGGAAATTAGCAAGAATGAGACTTCAAAACCCTGAGTATCTCTATTTAGGAATATTGAAGAATGCTGAGAAATACCAAATTAGAATATTTCATCCACAGCTATAATGCAAATACCACTACACCAAACGGAACCTAAGGAAAGCCATGGTATCATGTGTTGAAGGTCTACAAGACTTCCTATTAACAAATTGATTCTCAATAATGATATCAACAACGCTCATTTGCATCATGCACGTGTGCCTAATTTACCGGATTTGTGTGGCTTGAACTTTAAGGCTGATGAACTACTTAGACAGGGTGGAGTTTATGGACCTCACGTTGAGATGTTGTAAATGACATAAACCCTCTAGCAATTCTGTGACTAACTAACTACGTAATTCATTCATTTTTTTGAGAAAATCATGAGAAATGTACAAAATGCTGAGAGTTTGAGGTTTTCTATTAATTTCTTATCATTATTAAACTTGAATTTTCATATCAACAACGATGAGAAATTGCTAAGAAACCTAAAATTCTCATCACTTTAACAACTTGTCCTACATCATTTTCTCCCCATACCTCTAGCATTTTATGCATAAGTGTTTCCGCCTCATGTCTGGTTGCATCGAAGCCTGCTCTGATCTGCAAAACACAAAACCAGCATAGATATAAATACAACAAAGTTATACTTACAATAGCTGCCACATTATTTATTTGTAATGTCAAACCTTGTTACAAGACTATGAAAATCCTCAAAATTTGTACCACATTTGAGTGACTCTTAAAAATATTCTGTAGGTGGAAGAAAAAGTGATTTAGTAGCCATTGACCTAATGCTGGATACTGCATAGTGAGAAACACTAATTTTATGAAAATGGGCAGCTATTTAAATTTCTTATGTCACATGATGAAATATGAAAACACAAAGGTCTATAGCCAAAAGAAACAGACCTGCTCTGAAGTTAGCCCCAACCAAGTTAGATTGGATCCATTGAGGGCAAGCTAACAATCTTTTCCCTGATGTGATGGATTGTGTTTTGTTGAAAATGATGCTAACCCTGATGCCTGATGTAAATCATAGACTAATATCAGGTTTTTTTTATTAATACACAGAAATGTTGATCTTGTTGTAAAACTATTTCCTTGTATCACTTTCAAAACCATCCAATATTAAATAAACAATTACGGATTCCTAAATTCAATTTCAGTAACATTATAATGCATGCATCATAGTAGAACCCTTCATAGCTCAAAGCACTGCATGATAATCTACCAGAGTAATCACAGTCATTCCCCAGTAACAATGCATTGCAACAGATCTGTAATGGGTTAACCCTTGTCTTACCAAGGGGACCATCCTCCCTACTAACGTGTTAATAGCAGAACAGTGTCAGATGCAATACTGCTATCTGCAGTAGATAGCAAATTTTAAGGCTTGAATACATAACATTAATCTTCTGATAGAAATGCAACACTTTATATATTTAAAATCCTCATTACTGATTTAGGCCTGTTCTGGAGAAATTAAAAAGCTTATTGATTGATTTGATAAATAAAAAAGTACTGATTTTGAGAACTGATCAGTTTATTTCCAGAAACGCTACAATGTACCATTTATTTTAACGTCCCTTTCACATTGATGATAGTAGCTAATGTCTTTTAAAATGTTCAATTATAATTAAGCATCAATAAGGCCCACTTCAACAAACATGTCTACAGTTCTGATAACATTAAAATCCAGCTGTGGGACCACATTGCATTGATTGCCACATAAATCAGTTCCAGGGTTAAGGAACTCAGGAAAGGATAAAACTGATCAAAATTAAGTTATTGAAAACAAATGTGTTTTTCCTTTGTTGATTTCAGCGATGAAGTGGTGACAAATGTATTTTCATGTGAATCAGTGATTTTCACTACAGAAATGACATGATTTAAAAATGAACTTTAATAAATCTTTTGAAATACTATTTTATTCATATCAATAGTTCAAAGAAGTGTTGTTTTTTTATTTGGCTTCAATTGTGAACATGCTCAACAATACACTTCATACCCAGGGGTAGAATTTCGTTTTGGTTTGCATGAATCAAAATTTATTGAAACAGTTACAATCACTAATAATCATCAAATAATTCATGATTCTAATACCTGGATGCTACGAGAATCATTGCAAGTATCAATTCTCTGATTTACACTGAATTTCTAGCCCTGATACCATAGAAAGATTACAATTATGAGATTTATGAAACATTCATCTATCTCCCTTCTATGAGAATACAGTAACTTTTGACTTACAGGTATGGGAACATATATTACATGTGATTATATAATAGTAAGCATGTGATTACATTTCTTCCAAAAATACATTTCTTTTAGTCCTGACCAATACAAATGAAACATTCTATTATACATCTTTTACTTCTTCACAATGAAAAATTGTTTCAATGCTAATATAGCCAGAAGTGAGTGACTTCTATTGAAAAAAGAGAAACTTTGCACAAATGAAGAAAAACATTGAAAAAATTCTAAAATTGGGCTGAAAATAAAAATTAAAAAAAAGCTAACATTTGCCTTAAATCTAGAAAGAAATAGCTTAAAAGTGGACATTACTCACCCCTGTCAACATTTTTGATCAATATCTATCATTTTCAATGTAGGCCTATACTCCCAAATCTTTTGGCATTTAAACATTGCTTGTATTAGCATGACCTTGCACTTTGCCATAGATGTATTTCAGATGTGACTGTGATCACTCAAAATGTCATCAATTGGTTGATATTTCAAATATGGTATCTATTCTGAAGATTATGCAACATGTGGGTATACACTTCAAGATGAACAAATAATATCTCAACTAAGTATAAAATTGGGTCACAGAAAAATGGTGAATATTTTGAACCAAAATAATCCTAAAATCAAGACACATTCTAAAGAATAACACTTACGTGCATATAATTATACAAAAGATGTGTGTATAATGCTTAACATGTGACATTAGACAAGTTATTTGAATTATTTTTGCTAATCTATTATCTTACAGATCTATAATTTTCTATATAAAGTTTCAACATTTTTGTATATTACTTCCAGCAGTAAACATATGACCTATAAACTTAAATTACATTTTCAGTTTGCTTTCTACAGTAGATAGCAGGCTTTAATCAGGAAATGTTAAAATTTTGTTGGCATTTGTAACATAGCTCTCTTTATACCATATGCTTTCACAAAGAGGACTAAAAAACTTGACCTTCCTAAAGAGTTTTGTGGTGTTGGAGAACTGCCTATTAGTTACATTTCAAATTTTGGATATTCTTAATATGAAATTATTATTTAAGCCTCACAATTCTATTCTGTTAGATCACGTCTAACACGTCCAATTTGTACAAGAATACAGCTGATTAAAAACACTTGTTTCATCCATGCATACCAAATTAACTCAAGAATGCATTTCATGTATGGTTGTTGAGTATAGTTGGGCATATGGGCATTTCAACACAGAGTTCAGGTTTGTAGGCAAGCTAAAATACAAATAAATTATCCTTTATATAAATATAAATACATTAACAATATATATGTAAATATAAACACATATTTGTAACACATTTAAAGGTGTAGGTTCCTATTTCAACATGTGTTTATTTACTTTAAACTGATTTGCCTTGATCCCTGAATACATTTTGTGAGATTTAACCTTTAGGTTGCTTCTTCTATACTCTTAAGGAGCAAAAGATAGTATGTAACTCTGAGATGAGGCTGTTATGAAAATACATAAGAAATAGAAAATAGGTAGGCCTATATACCAATTAATTTTACATTTTATGACATGGCATATCTCTTAAACTATAATGAATTTGAATTTGAAATTTTGGATTTATAATCAGAAAAATATGGGCTTCAATTTGACATCAAAAAATAAACTACTTCCAATTGAGCCCAGGGGGATGAGAATATAATTGGAACCTACATCTTTAAAACCAAAACAAATATTTGAGTAAGAATAAAAATACTTAAAATCCAAATGAATAAATACATACATAAATAAATACATACATAAATAAATACATAAATAAATAAATAAATAAATAAAAATAAATAAATAATCCATGGTGGATATATGAACTGTATAAAATACTTGGGAAAATGTATATTCCTATAGGAGTATTGATACATAAATCAGTATCAGCAAACAGGTTGCTCCAAGTAAATCACATCATTCAATATCTGTGAAAAACATGTTCCATACTCACATGCTGTAGTTTGAGTTGCAATTCCGTCATATAAGGCTTAAACTCTGTCGACACCTCATGACCTGCAACAAATCACATGTACACAAAAAATATCAAGACATGGCATAAACACCTTAACACGTTGACACCTTATAATCCCATCTATCTATGTATCCTGTTTTCATTTCCGTGTTGTGTGGATCCGTTATAAACCCACGTGGCTAGTGCTCTCCATCTAGCAAGGTGTGGCATTGCATGCTATGGTAAACCTGCATCATTTAGCTAGCCATCTAGCCAGCAACCTGACTGCCAGCACATCTGATGGATGAATCACTTGCTAAATCCCATTTGATTATTCCCGCATAATGCTATGCTCTAAGCACTACAAAATAATCATTTCTCATCATATAAATAGCTCACTTGAACAATATGGCTCAACATGTGGTGAAATCTACGGCAAAATCATCTTCAATGGGTAATAGTATCCATTAAAGCATATTCTCCCATACATAGGATTGATGTATTGTCACCATAAGGAATGCATAATACTGTGAGAAATAACCAAACACCTTATTTTCATCCGAATCATCCTCCCCAAGACCAAACGGTGATGACACATTCATGCATTTCTATTCCTTGATTATTTTTGGAATAATTGAACATTGCACTCTAATAATTATTAGATGATGATATCAATATCACCCCTAGATACACAGTTCAGTAACATATTGATTTTTCAAACAGGCAGACTTGAGAGTGATTCAACTATGTTTTGTACATTTAATTCACTCTATGAATGCATCAGATCATTCATCATCCTTCATTACTCAATTCACTATCATTAAACACTTCACATAATGTTAAGAAAGATGGCCACTGAATGATGAGATAATATATGCATCATTCCCAGTGGCAAAGTCCTTATGATTAAACATTAGGTCACCCACCCACAAGCCCTAGAAGGAAAGTTTATTGACACTGCGGTATACAGCATCATCTTATGTATGCATACTTCACAAATCTAGGGAAAAATTACGAAAAATAAAGGAGGGACAGAACACTAAAAATTCATAAACAAGTTTTAGTCTCTGGGAATACTTGAATGCTTTATTATTTGAAAACAAAAATGATGATTTATATGGAAAGATATATAGAAAATCATCACTGAATCTGGGTACTGCTTGGAAAATCAACTGACTGTAAATTTATAAATACCATAAGAAAAAAAACATGTGTAAAAGCAGCAAACTAGTTAATGGATTTGTGAAAATATCTTCTGAATATATGTACAAATTCTTAATAAATGGGTATTTTGTAGTCAGCTGGTCAAGTTCTATTCAAAAATTGACAAATTTTATGAACATCTTGATCAAATTGCTGTACAATAACAACCATGAATCAACTTTTTCAGTTAGTTCATTACTTTAACTCAAACAAATTTTATTTGTAAACTACAAATTATACGAATCAGTAACAGCAGATAGATTCAAATGGACATCACATGTTACAATTAAAAAAAACTATTGCTTTGAATGTTTTACTAAGTTACAAGACAAAGGATCCAACCTTAAAATGGATGACTCTAAAGGTGTATTATGACCAGAAATCAAATGTCAACAAAATTGCTCCTTATATTCTCCTGTTTAATTTCACTGACTCCAATACTGATTTAGCTGAGTGAAGAATCTATTAAGAAAAAGACGTCAAGGCAATTTGTGTTTACTTGTTACAAAATCTGTTTTTACAATGATATTGCTTTAAATTGTATCTCTTATGAATCTGCCCCATCATTGATTTAGCCTAGTGAAGATTGTATTAAGAGGAAGACGTCAACACAATTGATGATGACGTTAACATCCCTACAGATATTGCCTCCTTGGCTGACAGTGACCTTGTCTCATTTTTATACACTCACTGATTCTCTATCAAATTAGATTCACACTCAATTGTTGAGTCAATGCCACAGTTTGTGAGGCTTCTTTCAGGATCCCAAAATTTGCATTTTCTTATTCACATCTAACTATTTTATTAAAGGTAGGTGTTCCGATCTGGTGACAAATTTAACATACACTTTTTTTTCCATATTTGAATTTCAGGGTATCACCTACATAGAGCAATTGTAAAGTTTCATTGGCATACCTTGAGCCAAATAAATGCTACAGAAATAGTGACTCGTAGAAACCTATAGATGAGTTGACATAGGACGTCATGCCCGGCAGTGTGCGCGGTCATATCCATTGTTCCTTGCCCGGCATTATGCGTGCGCAGAAGGTTTTATTTAGGACACATGCATTCAAAATTCACGCCAACTCAAGTAGGGCTATTGAAATGTGCAGAAATCATTTGTTATTCCCTCATGCATATCTGTGGACTAGCTCCTTACCCATGTTTATAGACCTTAGTGTCCACTCATCTATAGGATATTCATTTTTGTACACAAAATATTCCAGTAATTTAGCACTTTGTTGTCCATATCTCTTCAATGAAACATAATATGGATGTGAAAATTTACAGGGGTTATGAGAAAAATATGCCCATTCATGTGGTATCAAAAGCTCAAATTCGATTTTGTAAGTGAAAGTGATCGGATTGCACACCTTTAAAAACCAAATGTATGCAAATTTAAATCTAACAGAATTAGAAATGACCAACTCTTAAATATATAAAAATGCTCAGAAATGTAACTTATGTTAGGCATAATGTACCCGGATTTATCAGTATGCAATTTTTGGTACAATGTAGGTTCAAAATCACCTTATTTTACATGAAAATGTATTCTTTCCACAAAATTTATAATCTTGTTTA
Organism: Ophiothrix spiculata; assembly: GCA_000969725.1. Classification (NCBI taxonomy): domain Eukaryota; kingdom Metazoa; phylum Echinodermata; class Ophiuroidea; order Amphilepidida; family Ophiotrichidae; genus Ophiothrix; species Ophiothrix spiculata. Next base: position 21,701 of record JXSR01S017372.1, read on the forward strand.
GGCTTTCGCAAAGGAACCCCAACTTGTCACTTGGTACCAACTAAGCTAAAGGAAGCTTATCTTCAACTGAGCTCCAAGATGTTTTTAAATTCAGTTTTTGGATGCAGGAGGAACACCGGAGAAAAATCGGTGGAAGCACGCATGGACAGAAAACCGAATGCACAAGCGCTTGGCCAGGAAATGAACCCGGGACCTCCGACTGGTGCAAAGCGAGGGAACTACAGCTGCGATAACCCGCTCCCCCAAACAACTTTAAAGAGGATCCTCTGTCAGATTTATTTGCTAGATTCAAATGCAGAAGGAAACTGGAGCACCTTGAGAAAAACTGCTAAGTGCGGACTGGACTGGCAACCTATTGCACATGGAGCACAAGAACTGGGGCTCGAACACAGGACTCATTGATGCATGCTGAGGGAAGTATGCTATGTCACTTTTCCATAAACACAAGTGTGATGGTGCAATTATGCATAGATTTACGCATGATTTAACAAAGGACATGAACTTGTTGACACTAGCAGGGCTCGAACTGACAACCTCCTGATTTCACGAGGTTCTGTGCTGTTTCGCTACATAAGAATAGTGTTGTATTTATATAATAAATATGATTATTATGACCTTTTACTGTTCAAGCTTTTACCTGGGACTCATTGATTTACCCCATAGAGCACAAGCTTCTGCTAGATGCAAAAGATTGTCAGCTGTCATCAAATCAACATGGTTATTATTACAAACAACCTACAATGCATCAAACACCTAGAGAAAATACCCACAGTATGTAAATGCCATGTACTGGAAAACTCTTTAGCAAGATGAATTTTTTCAATTTTTTAGGCTTATGCTTCAATGACACAGTAAGAGTTTTCATCATTTGCATTATTATATTAGTATATATTTTAGTTTTTGAAATAATTTTGGGTCATGAGAGATTTTAAAAATTAGTAAAATACAAATACTCGGGAAATATTAATGGGTAAGCAAAATATACTACTAGTTTGTCCAGTAAGCAATGCTACTAACATGTGTGAAGTCTCCGACTACTGTAAACAGGGTTATTTTCGCAAGGGTTCAATTTTCACGAATCAACATCTAACTGCGAATATGACACCCTGTGAATACATTAATTTTATATGCAGGTCTATGGAATGAACCTTAAAAAAAACCCACTAATTTAACACGCGCGAAAAGGTCCCGATTGCCTGGTTTCGCGAAAAAATCTGCTCGAGAAAATATTCTCGTTTACATTATATTGATGCTCTGGGCATGCTGTGTCTATGAACAGACGGCCAGTATAGATGTGCTACAGAGACGCAGCATAGTGTGTATGACAGACAGGTTGAAACCCAGATTTCACAGAATTGTGTCACTCAATAACGTTGATGGAGCTAGGAGCCCTGGCAGGCCGACTGGCTGAGATGGCTGGCATGACATGAATGGAATGAAATTCATTTGACACATTGACATATGGACGGATGGTATAATAATGGCTTCAAACACTCCTAGATATATTTGATTTCCATGTCCTGTAATCGCAATATCCCAGGTTGAAAGCGTTTTATGCGATTCAACTGATTTTTCTTGCTAATGATTTTCTATTTTAATTTATTTACATCTTTTATTAACAAAATTGCTTATACTATAAATGCATCAAATATAAAAAAATTATTGTTTATTTTGTGTCATTTGAGCATCATGATGCTGTCACTTAGTGATGTGAGTGCTGATCTCAAGAATGTAATAACTAGTACTGCAATGGCTGCCATATTTAGCACCTTGTCTCTTGAATGCAAAATAATCACTCAAAATTTATCTTTCGTATGCCAGTAAGGCTCCTGAAATGGTTCCTCAGGTGACACCATCACCGAAGAACAAATCCAAAAGCTACTAACTCTAAACTGGACATTATACAGTGTGCAATGCAACTTAATGAAAAATAGCACTATTGCAGATACGACTTCCTTGTACTTACATGGTGAATTTTGTGAACAAGGTGCAAAAAGATGACAATAAAGTGACAAGATGTTAAAAAAACACCACAGAGGAATGATATGAAACTGGAATGCTGTGTAGAAGCATTTGACCATATAATAACACCCCAAATAATGAAAATAAATTGAATTTTGTTCCCACATTAGGCATATTTTTACCTTCTTCAAGCACCAAACATATTTCTGGTGTCACCACTGATAAATAGTGTTGTTTGCAAAATAATATCACAGTCATTTTTTTTTTAAATCACAGTCACTTTCTGTACTGTTTCATCATATTTAGTTCATTATGTATATACATAGGCAGTTTAAATAGTTCATTGACCTTTAACAAACAGCCATAATATCTATCAGCTTTTCTATTAAAAATCAGAAACAAATTAGCACTTCAAGTAACGAAGTTGTAATTTGATAAAATAATTAAGATAGATGCAAAGATTTTAAGAGATAAATTATTATAAAATCATGAAATAAACCAAACATTTATCAAATTTTCTGAATCTATAGATTTCTCCTATTTGCAAAGAAAAAAATCAATGAATACACATTACTATGTGACTAGTGTTACAGAAGATTAGTCACCACAGTGTGTATAGCAAGTTACATGCAAATTGATGCAATAGATGGAATTTATTAAGTTCCTCGACGTAAACAAAACTGGTTAAATGTTTCTAAAAGAATTGAATTGTTGACTGAATCATTATTGAATTTGAAATCTACATCATTAACTGGAACTTTACAGACATGCATCACAACAATAAATTGGATAAAGATTAAATGCCAAGTTCATTTTTCCATTAAGGATACTAGCACTGCCAACTCCTCATTCAAATGTGATTTATATGATGAACACAACAGTCACTGCTAAAAAGGAGTTTTTGACCTTTTTTTGTGGGGGGGATTTTACTCAGGTGACATTTTGATATATCAAACTAGGATTTTTTGGTGTAAAAATATGATTCTTGACCTATTTTTGTATTACGGTATTGGAAATCTGAGCAAAACCCAGTATATTTTGGAAATGAGAATTGTGTTAAAACAGGTCTGAGATTACGTTATGAGCCTTGTACAAAAAATTGAAAGTGTTGGGCAGGCAATTTTGAAAGCCCTTCAACCTAGGCAAAATCAATGTCTTAATAGATAGAGCTACATATAATACTAAGTTATTGAGAGAAACCCCTCTTTCATCACTCAAGACTCAAAATAGACCATACTTAAATGACAGTTTCTATTTTTCTATTAGAACCATACTACTTTTTATATTTCAGTCTCACCTACCAAAGTATCTGACACAATGACCACATACATTTCTAGATGTGGATTTTCATGTAGAAGAGGATGGTTAGGTCAGTTTTGGACCAAAATGTATGATTTTGGACCAAGGTCCAAAAATGTATGATTTTGGACCAAGGTCCAAAAAACCCATGTTCTTGGACCATTAATTTGTAAACAACCTAACTAAATTTTGAAAAAATAAAAATTGGACCTCAAATGCTTTTTAGAATCATATGACCTCGAATGCTTTTAGAATGTAAAACCATCATCTTCTACATGGAAATCAAAGCGTAAAATATTTCAGAAAATGAGGGGTTAACTGTGCCCTTAAGCTTTAATTTAAACAGCATGTAAAATAATAAATAACGACTATTTACTCCATACAAATACGGGAACCACAATCACACATGAGTACTAATTATATTGTATGGAGAATCAGTATTTCAATAGTGCGTGATATACTATGAGAATATTATCTGTGAATACATACAAGAATTTAATCGTGTTTATATTAAGTTTTATAAGGGTGTAGTTTAGGACCCTGTTCATTATAAGGAATAAAAGTCACTAATTTATCAAGTCAAATTAACAACAACAACAACAACAAAAGCTGAAATAGCTCCCAAGTTCTTCTCTAGTCAATAAGGCTAGTGTTTTGATTTATGAGGGAAATTACGGGGTAAAACAATAAGGTTAAAACAAATGGTACAAAGTAATAAAGTAGCTGATTATCATCAAGGTTTTTGTCTCCAAATATTGCTACAAAGGCTTTCAAATCTGGAAATCTGGACAAAAATGTATTGATGAAGCTTTGTTTCTGTTCACAGAAAATGTTGTATATTTTAAAAATATTGCTGGGTTTTAATGAGTGA
>JXSR01S017375.1:12268-25163 GCA_000969725.1 Ophiothrix spiculata
AAACTCCTCTGGAGCTTCAAACGCTCACTTCTAGAAAACTAATGCATGGATTTTCTTAATTTTTGCACCACAGTAAGTGGAGACATCGGCATAATTGTCACCAACTTTCATTGTCTGGAATAATTTAGTTTTTGAATTATGCGGCATTAAAAATCTTGATAACTTCATTCTGGGACACACTGTAGATGAAATATTGATTTACAATGCAGTTGTTCTTATTTACATCACATACAGCCTTATTTCTCAGTTTGCAACAAGGCACGTTGATTTTAAAGAGCATGAAAAAACCACATGTTTACATGGTTACTATTTAGTCTGTATTCTTACATAATATAACAATTTGACTACAGAAAACAAACTTAGTCAAGAACATACAGAAACGCATCCAAATTAGTAATATAATCGAACTTTAAACCACTTTTTAAGTCTTCAAGTGTAAATACATTAAAGTAAAATACGTACTCATGCAGGTGTTTACATTATGTACTGATAAGAGCACGAAAAAGTTCAAAGAAACCTCATTACTAATATTAATTTTAAAGCCAATGTGCATACAATATGCATCCATGAATGAAGTTAGGCTTGACGTCCAAAGACATTCGCTCATCCGAGAGACATTTGCTCGTGATATTTGATCTAACATATTCTTTAAAATGGAGAGAAAATATTGCTTACAATGGTTATATCGATTTGACCAACAATCAAGCATTGTAAGTGTCATTACTTTTCCATTTAACTGAATAAATCAGAGCGAATATTGCGAGTAGATGTATTTGGGTGAGCGAATGTCTTTGGATGACAAGTCTTAGCATTGAGACCACTGATACAATTGAAGAGTGTTATTTTTTTTTTTAAATTCACAAAGTCCAATAGCAGTTTGATGTACTTTGAAAAAAAAAAATTATCCGTCCATAAAAACATTTGCTGCAAGTTTTTACCTGATTTTACACGGGTTAGACAGTATTTTTCTAATATGCATGTCTTCTGTATGTGCAATTAAAGTGCATTTACAGGGTTGCTCATATAGTTGGAATTAAAATATTTTTACTACCCTTTTATATAAAGGTCAACTTATGATAAACATATCGGGAAACTTATGTTGTTTTTGGTCAGATTTGATAGGTAATCGTATTAGGTATGAAATGAAACTCCGAATGTGATCAATTTCTTCATGTACTGATAAGGGGGCAACAACAAAAATGGGTCAAAAAAGAATTTGACCTAAAAATCACGTTTTTTACCCATTTTTGTTGTTGCCCCCTTACCAGTACATGAAGAAATTGATCACATTCGGAGTTCCATTTCATACCTAATACGATAACCTATCAAATCTGACCAAAAAGCAACATAAGTTTCCAGATATGTTCATCAAAAATTGACGTTTACATTAACAAGTTCTAAAAATATTTTTATTCCAACTATATGAGCAACCGTGTATATATATTTTTGATCAATATGGTGTAAATTTTGGTTATGTACTCTGAGCTTTCACAAAAATTAAAGTCTAAGAAATGACAGCCTATCCAAATATAGCATGTGACAGCTAACAATGTGGTGTAGCGAACATAGGGCAGGGACAAACTGTACCACCACCCCCCCTCCCTGACAAACAGTCGAGTAGAAAATCGGGACAGCAAGCAGGAAAAATCGGGATGGATAAGAAAAAAAGAGAGAGCAGCGGCAAGACTGCTGCTGGACATGAAACATAGGGAAAAAGCAGAAAATCATGTCAAAAGATGTGCAAAAATCGCTTAAAACCTCTGCTCTTTACTAAGTGAGTTTTGGAAAAAAAATCTTCTATTTAAAACAATGTAAGCACATGATTAAAGAGATTCATCAGGATCGGTATATATCATGTTGTTAAGGTTCTTAAAACTGATCCAAAAGATTGTGCACTTACGTGGACGTTTCGGCAACAACCTGTTGCCTTATTATTTTTAACAACACACTGTAAGCACATGATTTTTAAATGTACATAACTTTTACAATTATTGTGACGTACAACTTTAAGCAAGAACAACGCTTGTTGTCCTTTCTAAATAGCTAGTGATCTGTATAAGAGCCGGTGAAATTTACCACAACTGTATGTTAACATCAAAAGCCGCAAAGACGATGGTAAAAGCTTTTAACCTAAATATTCTAAAGGTTGACATTCCTAACTAAAAGAACTCCTGCTACTACACATCTTACCACTTTCCAATTTTCCTTTTACTTCTTGATTGCACTGAAACTTAACGCCGTCAAGTAGATGATTTCCTACATGTGGAATTTTAATCTTATCCTCAGTTATTCGCTAACGTTAAAGTCATATAATCACTTTAATCTACTTGGATTTCATAATCAGTTTCATTTATGTATACGCTATAATTAGCAAAGTCATGGTTGCAAAAAGTAGCACGAGGTGAAATATTTCTCTTTTATTTACTTTTTTTGGAATAAGAATGGTAAGAAGAGCAGTTCTGAAGCAGTTATTTTACAAAACATCGTTTCTCAGGAAGTATGATGATATTAGCGTGAATGAATTATGTCAACATATAGATCATAATGAGATGCTTGTGAAATAGCATCACTGGATAAAGGAGAATAACAATTTTTGGACGCATATTCGCATATCCAGTGATCTTACTTGGTGACTCCAATAAATCCAAAGTAACAAGATGCTCATTTTATATTTACGCAGAGAACGATGAAGTCGGATGCAGGTTGAATATTGTTTACCAGTTTTGTCCCATTCAATGGCAATATTCCGTTTGTATTTGTTTCAAGCAGTTTTGTATACCGTATATTGTGAGCATTGCCATATAATAGGAAAACCTTTTCAAAGAAGACACAATCTTGCAATCGACTCAATCTTAGAGAAACTCGTTAATACAGGCAAATTGAAAAATTGTGAACGATTCTCGAAACATGTCACTGGATATCTCTAGATTATTCGCTTTGGAGACATTTGGAGACGGTCCTTCACATGTATAGTTGTTATTTTATAGCAATGGCCCCGTAATGCTTCTTGCCCATGTTAAATGGTACCAATAGTTTTCATTAATATGACTGTAAAACAAAGGCTGCAGTATTATAATAACAACCACCCCAAAAGGGTTTAATAGCTGTTGATCGTTTAATGTGGAATCGATAAGTAGGTAATTATTTCGAGTGATGCTCACGCGATTTTGCAATGCATTCTGTGTTAATATGTGGCTTTAACAAATAAATGCTTAGAACATACTTAGGTGTATTTTGAATTTGATGCATACATTGACATTAATATGATCGAATTCAAATACCAGTAAGCATTTTATCACAATCTCAAAAAAAGAAGTGCTTAGGATGTACAATTCAGTAGACAAAAAGATGAAGGATGTTGAATGATATGATTTTAATCTTGACAACTTTTATGGATGTACATTTGAGTGTGAGTGAGACAATCTGATATTGTATTCGAGAGCATTATTTATTAATATTAACAGACATCCGTTATACCAAAGTTTGTTTCGTAACATTTTTTAATTAAGGGGATGGTTACCGCCAAATTACCTTTTTGATGGATATTTTTGATGAATCGTGTGGTTTGGTATAAAAGCATGAACATTTTCATGAAGATAGAGAATTTTATGCTAAATCATTCCGAGCTGGGAGCATTTGTTTGCTTTTTATTAAATACGGCGGCCATCTAGAACATTCAAAATGGCCGCCATTATCACCTATTGAAAGTACAAAAAAATCAACTTTTCATAAATTTTGCAACATAACCATACATCGTTTGAGGTAAAATGACAAATACAAACCACAAATGTCTTAATTCGTCATAATTCACTTATTTTGAAAATTCAAGATTTGCTATCATATAAAAATGGCTGTCACTAAGCTTAACGTATTGGCATCATTCAAAATAGGCATTATTCACAACACGGGTACTTGAAATTAACACGCTTAAAGTAAAGTTGTCTTGCACCATAGTAAGGTACATTCTTTCCATTGATATTTAAACATTAAACAATTTATGTAAAAATTCTAATAATCGTTTGCTTTTGCTTATAAAGAAAGAACATGATATGGCAATGATATTTTTAACACTTAAGTGGTCATGGTCTGCCACATGCCCGTTAGTGGTCAGGGGGGGGGGGGCACCGAAAAAGCGGTTTCGACAAGGATTTTTACGTTGAAACTCTGGTAAGTGTTAAGGTACTTCAAAAGAACTTAAACAAAAACAAAATCAAAATCAAAAACGTCACGTCAAAATGTTCCCGCCAAAGATTTAAAATTCATAATAATATTTGAAAAAAAATTATTTGGTTATGATTTTATGGTCAAAACAAATTTGAAGAGCGCCCTCGTAAATGCTTATTTATGCTAATTAGCATGGGAAGGGGTGGGTTGGTTTGAATTTTGTTTTGCCACCAAGTGAAGCATGTGGTAAAGTTAGACAAATACATAGAAGGCGATGAAAAAACCGCTCAAAACCAAATGTTGGGTCCATATGGACCCCCCCCCCTTGAGCAAAGTGGTCTTTTTACAAGTCAAATTATGGTCTGTCAAAGCTTATCAACGAGTACGTAAAAATTAAACTGAGAAACAAGCATTCAAAAACCAGTGAACATATATTTTTCTGTTCATGGTCCTACTAAGATGTGGTATTTTTTCAGACTCATGTTTAGTTTTTTCGAAATAAAACTCTGCAGGTTAATTAGAACAATTCATAAGTATTGTGATTTTTTTTTTTTAGAAATCAACTGTTTCAATGTTTCAATGAGTCGTGCCTACCATTTTGCTCGGCTTGTTAGACATTGCGGAAGTAGGTATGCGTGGGTTTAGAATTTATAAGTAAAAGCTGTTTGGAAAACACAGAAATAGCGATGGTATGAATATTGCATTAGTCAGTGAATCTAACAGTGTAGCCTTAAAGCTGCAATGGCATGCATAAACACTACAGCACGGCTTTAGAGTCCTTGAAGTTTTAAATGAGTTATACATGGACCATTTTGCATTGTTAAAAAGAGACTCAACAGAACATATTGTCATGTGAGTGCAAGAAAGTTGTATCTGCAGTAGCTGCTTTATGTCATAAATTTGGATTGCACACTGCATGGCCCCCAATCTTGCTTGGGTCAGTGGTTCTAGAAATGGTTCTTCAGGTGACACCGTCACCTGAAGAACCATTTCAAGAACCACTGACATAAGACAGGAACATTTTGAGGGATTTTTCACATTGTTGTGACAAGGAATAAGATAAATATAACTAAGGGCAGCCATTGCAGATACGACTTTCTTGTACTCACATGGCGATATGCAGTCTAGACTGGATGAATAAATGATTTTTGTAATAGGTCATGTGTTATATACAGGGTAACCTAATACAGCGGCGCAGTAACAGATACCCTCACTGCACTATGTATTTCATGTCGCAATTCCCTTATTTTATGTCATACATTAATAAATGTGGTGTCATATAAGTTAAGAATAAATATATTTAAATATATCTTAATAAAATGAAAACTGTATGTGTTTAGCTAATTTGGTTTTTAATTGGGGTTAATTAATGTGTTAATCAATCAAAGCGGATGCGGAGCCGCAGAATGCGGAGCCGGTGATTCACATAATTGGGCGTAATTCCCACATACTTGCATAGATTTTCATAAGATTTTGACACAAGAATATCAAGGCAAAGTTACACATATGATATAAAAATAAATGGAATTAAAGGTGATCTGGGGTCACTTGGGGTCAAAAAACCTCTATAATCAAGATAGGTACAAGTGGTTGCAAAATTTGTCACTATTCCCACATACTTTCATATGACTTGAGCATTAGAATACCCCTTTAGGGGGTTGACAATGTAGCTTGACGGATTTAGGGTAAAAGTATTTTAAGGGGTTTTCTGGGGGGGTTATTTTTTTTTAAAGTTTAATCACCCTGAAAAAGCGATCGGATGATTAATAAAAAACATAAAAATAGGTTTATCCGGAAGATACTGGATGGCAGTTGTGACGTAGGTACCTACATGTAGGTAGAATATCAAGCATGCTCTTAGTTACAAAACTGGCATCTGAAAAAAATCATTTTTCAAATATTTCTTATGTTACACCCTGTATATTGAAACTAACATAATTTGATTCCTTACTTTTCACCCTTAATGAATATATGTAATTGTCCTATCCTAATATAAATAATGTTAAAGTTTAAGAAGCTGAAAGTGGAAACTACTGGTTTTGCCCATTTCCTGCGTGTTACCAACAAGTAACCCAACTTACGACACGCGACCAATAACAGACCATGTTTACTTATTTACAGCACTTTGTTTCTCAGTTGACAAGAAACTTTGATTTTTAAAGAGCCCGAAAAGTCCCATGTTTACAAGATTACTATCTGGCCTATATTCGTACATGTATATACTAAAGTAATGGTTTGGATACATATAACAAACTTCAGACAAAAACACTTCCAAATTTGTAATTAAAGGTGTAGGTTCCTATTTTAGGATGTGAATAATTTACTTTTAACTGATTGACCTTGACCTCTGAAATGCACTGTGCAAGGATTCAAACTTAGCTTGTGTCTGGTTTTCTTTTGAGAGGATAAAGAAAGTATGCAACCCTGGGGATGAGGCTGTTATGTAAAAACAAAAGAAATGGAAAATAGGTATACCAATTAACTTACATTTTGTGATATATCTCCAAAACCAAAAAGAATTTTGAGGTGAAATGTTGGATTTATAATCAGAAAAATATGGACTTTCATTTGGTATCAAAAAATATACTACTTCCGGTTGAGCCCCGGGGGATGAGAATGTGATCGGAACCTACACCTTTAAATCAAACTATAACACTATTATCCGGGACTATTATAAGTCGTTCACATGTAAATACATTAAAATAAAATACTTACGCAGGTGTGAGTGCACAAAATGTTCAATCTTTAAAACACCTTATTACTAATATTGTTGCGATCAAAGATTTTAAATGACCAAGGCCAAATTCACCTTACGGGTTCTTAAATGAAATACAATAAATACACTAATATATGTTATAATCTGAAAACTTTCTTTAAACTTTAATATTTGTTTTTGGTTTAACTTACATACTTACTTGTTGTCTTAAAATACTACTTTTAAATTACTTACAGATACCGCTTCAAGAACCGCGCGATCCTAGGATATTATATTCCACGCTATATTCCGAGATTAATCCACGGCACAAAGTCATATATCATAAGTCCCGAAATCCATTTGGAAAAATAGTTCCACAATGTTCCTGACGACCTCCAACGGCGTTGCAACAGTCACAACGAAGCTCTGCTTGGCTTTATAAAATATTTCACAAGCTGGATCCAACACACATAAAATTATCCACTCTGATAATGCTCCACTGTCTCTTTAACACAAATATATAAAGGTATCGCCAATCTCCATTCAAAATATCTCTAAACTCCAATCTCCATTCGTCTGTATAATAACTCGCATCCAACAAAATGTAGCTTTCCCAACCAGCACCGACACCGTCAATTTCACTTCTAAAGTTTTAGCTATCGACCTTTCGCGACAAAGTCAAATCAACTTCTGCACCAAGATACTTTTCTTGGGCTCATTAATTATTACATTTGCATAACACTCCCCTACGATGTCATTACTACATTTTAAATAGTAAATTGTACAGTTTTCAATGTGAGGGATTTTACCAGCATAATTATATTCAAGTAAGCAAGTCTATTTCTGTAAACTTTGGGAAAATTCCCAATCTCAGTTAGATCTGATTGGTTACTTAAATGTATGCAAATTTGATAGGTTCATGCAATCATGCCTATTTATAGATGCCTATTTATAGAATTGGAAATCACCTTAAAATTGCAAAATAAGATTCACTCAGAAAAAGTCCCTTTCTGTGGCAATCAAAGATCTCAATTTTTAAGTTTCACTAATTAGATAATTAATAAACAAAACAAACAATTCAGTTTCACATAACAATATTAATTAAACCCAATTGTAATCACTATGCGCTTACCAATATGCAGGCATTAATGAAGTTTAATAATATCGAGATCACTGAAGCAGCGTTCAGACGGTCGGACTTAAGTTGCTTATGACCGGTCATAACTTGTGTCGGTAATACTGCCCTAGCACGACTAAAGGACTTAAGTGACATGTTTTACGAAATGCTGTTTTATTCAGTATCGTAGTGGTTATGTAACTTCCCCAGTAACTGGTTTACGCACATTCCTTGACATCGGTGTATGCTATACTTTTATATGGTGATCAGTTCGATCATGGTTCAAAATCAGAAAGCGTGAACTAGTTGTTAGAGTGATAATCGGATTACACGTAACACTTCGAGACTGATTTACCGGTAACAACTGGTAGCGCTATCATTTTCTACTCCAAAGAATGCAAATGAGCCAATTGAATACAATGGCATGCTCTGCCGCACATATAACAGGGTACTCAACAACGGAATAAAGCTCATTATCCTCATTTGCATTCTTATGACCGGACTTATGTCTGGTCTTCATCGGGTATAAATGCGTCGGATATAAGTCGCGCTATGCCCGATAGAGTTAAATCCGACTATTGTTCTCACTGCAAATTTATGTCCGACGCTATTACCGACACAACTTCTGACCGGTCACAAGCAACTTATGTCAGACCGCCTGAACGTGGCTGAAGTTTCCAACATGAAATTTTTGATTTTCTGGTGACCTAACTGACTCCTACTTTTGTTTGGCGGAAATTATAAAACTGCATTTCGTAAAAAATGTCACTTACTTCTATTTGTCATGGTAGGGCAGTATTACCGACACAAGTTATGACCGGTCATAAGCAACTTAAGTCCGACCGTCTGAACGCGGCTTGATATAAAAATGTTAGCACACGTGTGTGTTTTTAATTAATATGTACATAATATTTACAATAATTGTGACGTGCAACAAGAAGCAATGAGTAAATAGCTGATGATCTTTATAAGAGCCGGTGAAATTTACCACAATTGCAATATATGTCAACATCAAAGGCCGCAAAGATGGTGGTAAAAGCTTTTAACCTAAATATTCCAAGGCAGACAATACTAACTAAAGAACTACTGTTACTGCAAATCTTAACATTTCCGTTTTTCCTTGTACTTTCTTGATTGCACTGAAACTTACTGCCGTTAAGTAGATGATTTCCTTCAACTGTTAATCCTATCCTCGATTATTTGTTAAATTCATATAATTACTTCAATCCACTGGGATTTCGTAAGCAAAAATTTCATTGATACGCTATAATTAATTGTTCCAAAAAGTAGCACGAGGTGAACTATTTGTCTTTTCTTTTCTTTTCTTGTTTTAATATGATCATGATGATAGGCAGAGAAGTTCAAAAAATAGTTTTAAGATTTTCAAAATTGATTAGCAAAAACATCACAAAGAGTTATTTACAGAAAATCGTTTCACAAGGAAGCATGATGAAGTATGGATTAAATGTCAACATAATGGACCAGTTTCAGTACAAGTATGACTATTTTTTAAGGCTGTGTAAAGTCTAAATGAAATGCTTGTCATTTGTGAAATAGCATCGATGGATAAAGGAGCTAGAGAATAACAACTTTAGTACGCCTTATGGATATTCAGTGATCATTTTTGGTGACACAAATAAATCCACAGAAAAAAAGACGCTCATTTAAAATCCCTTTTTCTATTAATTTGCATTATTTTCTTCTAAGGGGAAAAATGGAGGAACGTAAACCTGATCTATGCAGGTCAGCCCTAACAGGGTACACACTAAATAAATAAACCTTTTTCCTATCAGGACATTTCAATCTGCTACTATTGCTTGGCATCGTGTTCTTTCTGACTCTATAATCTTTTCATTATCTTATATTTTTCCAGATGGTAGACAGCTCAGATTTCACATAGAAATTTAGATGCAATACAGAACAGACTAGATCTGTAAACCATGTCAGATGCTAGACAGCCCAATAGGTCTTTAGTATTTTCCTTATTATGTGTTTTGACTCATGAACACCAATTTATTATTTGAAATAGACTCCTTTTCATTTTCCAATCCTTCATTGCTTGTTATTAAGTTACCATGTTTGAAGAAAGGTCAAAACCTAATACCTTATTGATAATTCAAGCCTGGTTTAACCATGTGTGGTTTGTTATAGGCTGGAGAGAGCCCAACTTATAGAAACGAATTACGGTTATAGAACATTATTGAAATGTATATATCAAAACTGATGCAAACATGACATCTTATACGGTATTCATATTTCATATTACAGCTCTACTTGTGTATTGGCTGCTAGTAAAATATTGCATCATGTACCAATTCTCATCATCACTTATAAATGTTTGCATGGATTAGTATCAGATTATTTAATAGAACTTAGAATATAGGCCATCCCGTAATCTCGGATCATCTTCTAAATCTAAATTAAATCTTGTTATTCCATCAGTGTCAACGTTAACCTATTGTATTCGTTCATTTTGCAAAGCACCTCCAGATCTCCTGAACTATGGAATAAGCTACCTTTGCATATTAAGAACTGTAAATCAGTTAACCAATTCAAAGCTAGCTATAAGACATATTTATTCAAACCAGATTTTTTAAACGATGTTTTCCCATGTAATTATGTATCTTAGATGTATTTCTGTATTCTGTTATTGTTATTCTGTTTTCAAGCACCAAGCGATTTGAGGCTCTTGTGAAAGGTGCTTTAAAATAACTGTTCTATCATTATTATCCTCTCCTTCTATAGACTCCACCAGGCTTCTTTCACAATATCCTATTATGCAAATTCCTCACTTCAGGTCAATAATACTTGCTTGTTTATACATATAGTTCCTCCTTTTATATGATTCAATAAATTCAGATCATCAAATATGCCATGGATCTGATAACAATATTCAAATTCGTAAAGCACTTCTTCACATCTTCACCCCGATTTTAACATAGAACATTTTTTAAACTAATATGCAACAAACTCAATTATTGAAAACTTCTTCACCATATGATTTAAGAAATAAAAACTTGAGTTGTTCCTGTAAACACCTTGATATAAACTCCATAACGAAGATAATTATATAAGTAATGGACTTATCATGCTTCGATTGTTGTTTTGTTGATAACTGTGCATACGTAGATCCTGTTTTGAAGTAAATAGTTGAATATTATAATTTTTGAATATTTGAAGCATTTGTATTCGCAGGAATGGGATATCCCCATTTGCACTGGTTTTGATAATATTTTACATCACCACATCGCTGGCTACCAATTTCCATATTTGTGGCGAATAATTCACACAATGGTCGAACTTCTTCCTTTCTCCGTATGACTGTCTACCAACATCTATTGACCTGGCACAATAACACTGTCCCACTTGTTCTTGCTTTTCCTTGACTCTGCCTGCCTGTCTTCCACCAACTCTTGACCATGGCTAAGAAAACACTGCCCTTATCTAGATTGATTGCCAATTTTTCCATAGGTCTTGATTAGCTATAATAGAAAATACAAAACCAAGAATTACAAACTACTTGATTATGTTATCCATTCCTCATTAAATACTTATGGAACTACTCTTACCAAATCCCAAAATTGAATGTTAGATCTCAGGAGCATGCCTTTATGTTTTAATAACTACATAGTTACAAATCCCGAAAGTTTTCTTAACCTTATAATACTTTTAATGATTATCTCTCAATATTTTGTTGGAGTGGAAGAATAGATGACCTGTTAAATTAGCCTATTCACCCTTCCTAATTGATCCTGATCCCTATTCTTACTTCAGCTGTCTTGAATATCTTATTTGATATTGTTAAGAGTAATCACTGATCTAATCTCATGCTACTCTGGCATGCCCTCCTTAATGCCTTGGCCTCCTGTCACATTTTTATTCCAAAAACCATTATGCCCTTTTCCTCTACTTATAAGGAAGTTGCTTTTCGTACACTATGCTTCTGGCTTTATGTACCTATATATACTGACATTAAGATAACCTATGGACCTTGAACTGTTCTCATAGTTATCCTTATTTAGACCTGATCTTTAATGCCTATTAAATGGTTGCTATCAGTACGAACTTATTAACATTTTGAAATTAATAAATAGACACCGAATCTGAAGACTGAGAAAGCCGCAATCAAACTATAGACTATTGTGGTGCGGTTAACTAATTTCAAGTTCCAAGCCTAGATTCAGTTCAGAAGAGGACTACATTTTAATTACCTCCATGATAGGAGCACTAAGACCCAAGCTGTATCATATAACTTTGTGTAACTACAAAAAAAAAAGCCAATAGATTAGTCCACGTACTATTCTGTTTCTATTTGCAACTGCCTACTATATATGTTTCATGGCCCAGTTTTGATTTCTAGATTTGTTTTTCTTTCAGGCAATCTTTTACTTTTATCAACATTTAGTATTTATCTACTAGATTATCTACTTGTTTTGTCCTACTTGAAATTCAGATTATATGTACATCCTGGTAATCCTTTAATACTTTTGGACATGTAGCATCAACTTTACACTTCATATGTGATGACTCACACCGAAAGGGGGACTTTGGTCCTGACATTAAAATGGAGTTTTTGGCATCATGAGAAAGCTTAGTGTTTTACAAGTAACTTGGTACCTCAAACATTTCGATACAATAATCCGTTTCGAAGATATGGCTATTTTAGTAAGAGCGTGTTGATCACAAAAATAGCAATTGGGGAAAACAGGCTCTAACCCTCGTCTACCCAGGGGGGTTGCAACCCCCCCCCCCCCCCCTACAGTTATTTCCCCGCTGCATAAAAACGCAAAAGCAACCGACCCCAGGCATTTTGGTAATCTCTTTAATACATGCACTTATACATTTTCTGACGAGCATGAGCCATTGAACAATAATACCTCTCATTGTATATCGTATTCGTAATGTCGCACCCCCCCCCC
>JXSR01S017376.1:0-15408 GCA_000969725.1 Ophiothrix spiculata
GTATTTAAGTATTCAGACATACATATGTATAGCTATGTCAAAGCAAGGGTCAAAGCTGTTTGCGAGCCCGATCGTAGTAAGCATCGGTTAAAGAAGACCATTATTGCATTAAAGTTTGTAGTTTTAGTTTAGGTGTGTGTGATTGCAACCATGATTTTTATTCTCCTGATTACCCAATTTCTTCTGACCGATGCTGTGGGATTTGTACCAACAATGACATCACAAGGTAGGTCTATCAGACTTGATTTCACACTTTAAAACCATACATTTTTAATTGAAAAGGTAACTTCCACAAACAGTCAAGTTAGCTCAAGTCATTAGACCCACTCCCTATTTTTGGAACATAAACTCACCCATCAGTATACCAATTTTAATGGAAAAGCACCCGATTTTACTCAAATTGGGTGCTTTTTTTGCAAATTTTCCCAATCATCTGAGATGAAAAACACCCCATTGATATACCAAAATCCTGGAAAAATCACCCCAAAAGGCAGGCACATATACGTATATACACTGTACCGTATTATATTGAAACATGTTTCACGCAAGTTCACTTAATCCTGAAAATTCCTCCCAAAATCTCATGATATATGAGAAAAAATGCAATATGGTCTTGGAATTGTGGATGAAACATGTTTAAGAAAGAAATTATCTATAACCTGATATGTTTAATCAATCTTCACAAGTGAAAAAAAATGATATATTTCCAGAGATACTCATCAAGTCATGTAAAATTCATGTAAACAAGAAGCCATCTTTGTTTACTCATTTGCAATGTACTTCCTGTCAGTGTGACTTGGAACAATAGACCAGGTCAGACATTTTCCACCTAATAGTAACATGAGACAACTCAATCATTATCAAATCAATATTTCATTGACTGCTCCTGAGAGAGGTGTAATTAAAATGTAATGGTTAAAGGTGAAATCAATAACGGATCACCAAGCAAAGAAAATTGTGTAAGGTATTGATTTTAATCACCAAGCATCCGTTACTAATAGAAAATACATTGTAACTATATATCAGATTATAAGATGACAAAGACTTGATGCACCAAATGTTTGGTAGCCCATAAGAAGTATGTTTTGACCTAGTCCCAAAATGTGAATTATCTACGATGGACTCCATCTACGATAATGTCAAACTCAGGTCAATTGACATCGTACATATATGAATTGTAAAAGTTGTTTCATCAATTTTTAGTAAATTTAATTTACATGCACGACCCAAACATCAATGACATGAGCTGCCTATTAAGCTTTAGGGCCTAAAGTTTTGACATGAAATATTTGAAAATATAAAACCTAAAACAAAATCTCTCAGCATAGGCAACATCTTATAATGGTGTAGAATCATTACAAACCTAACTTAACCCTTGTTCTATTTTTGTAACACGTCCTCCGAAGGGGGGGGAGTTGAAACCCCCGTAATATTTTGGAACGGAACCCCGTATGAACTTGGTTTTGCTATTAATAGATAGGTATGATCCTCCCCTATCCAATGATACAAAGATCATCACAACCGGCCAAGGCGTTACATAATTATGACGTCATAAAGTACTTTAGAATTGGAAAATCAGGCAAAATGGCCACTAAAATCAAAATTTTGCTATAAAGGTCCTAAAAAGCGGATTTTCATCGGATTTTTTGCTAATTAAGAATGATGATTCTAACATGTCTTTTAAGTTGGAGTCTTATAGCATGCATAAACTTTTCAAAATGGCGGCTTAAAAATTGTCGGGGTTTCACCATCCCCCCTACACCATAACTTTGAGGGCCTACCCTAACCCCGCCTTACGTGGTACCCCCCTAGTTTTTTCATTTTTTGGAACGGTTTGTCCGATTTTCATTTTTTTTTTTCTTTGTTTTAGTTCTTTTGAAGTACTTTACCTGTGACCAGAGTTTCAACGTAAAATTCCTACGTGAAAGCGCTTTATCGGTGATTGGTCCATATGGACATGTGGAGGACCTTTTATACCACTTAAGTGTTACTTCTGTAATTTTGCATGTGTAAAGTGAATACATTTGCTTTGTTACGGTAACTGCCTCAATGTATATAATTTGAATGTTACTTGAAGCTTGTTTGAATGTATTAATGGATGTAGTATGTTCTTAGACTATAAAAGTAGCATTCAATCGTCATAAAATCCATTTCCTGAAGGATTCAACATTGCAAAATAACTCAATCAGCGCCACAGTCTTCCTTTGAAATTCAATTTCAACAAGCTGTACACATGAATATTTCATTTATGAGGATTTTTTATTCATGGTGAAGGGCAGGCTAATATAATTTTATACTCAGATATACCAATATTTTTCTACTAACGACTTTGTATATGTTATAAAGATATTCATTAAAACAGCACAATTTATATAAACAGATAAAGTATGCATATATCAACTTAAATGCAGAATTTACTACTTCTTATGACTGGGTATGCCTTTTAAATGAAAACTAACTTTCCAAATTTTACACTGTCCTTGCATTCATTATCAAATCAATGCAACCTTTATATGCATTGTCGCTATCATAGATTAAAGCCACTATATCTTGCAAAAATAATCATTACAATGTAAACATTTTAGTACTGGGGTTAAACATATTTGAACTTTGCAAAATATACCGTGCTCATTTTCTATATCATATTAACAGACAACAATTTTAAAGGTTTCAAATGCTGTAATCACAATATATTACAGGGTTTCATGTAAAAACGTTAATCTCGCCACACTTAATTATAGGCTATACATATACACTCCTATCCAACAATTCCATATTCACAACAAATATAGATGGTATGGTATTTCAATTAATATCAACCATATTTAATGATTGCCCGTCTAATTCCTTTTTAAAGGAATTTTTATTAGCAAACTAAGAGAGCAGAGTGGACTTATCCATTATGCCATGGTGTTTCAGTGAATAAGTAGAATAAACTGGTAAAGAAAGTTTAACCATGGATAACCATGGATAATCTTAATTAGTTTAGATTATCCATGGTTTTACCATTTACTCACATATTTAATCATATATTAATTATTTCTAAGTGTTAATTTGCTAGTAAAAGGTGATTGAATATCAGGTCCCCCATTTTTTGTAAAATAACATGAAAATCAATTGTTCTTAGCTTACCGAAAATAAGTGGGCACTGCATTGGAGCCTATCGTATAAGTGCACATACCCAATGCCCAAAGAAATGGTATTTTTCATCAAATATGCACTGCAACACTCCATAAAAGATGTTCATACTAAATTTACCCATTATAAAGACTTCCTGGCAGCGTTCGAATTAAGGAAAAAAATATTGTTGTCTCACGGACAACCAGGTTGTAATTTTTGGTTGTCCGTCAGAAATTTGGTTGTCCGTAGTTCAAAACAAAATTTTCACACTTATGTAGAAAATTGTGGACGATATAATTACTTAGACTACGCACAGTGCGATCAGGAAATTGAAGAAGAATGTTCAAAAATTGTAGAATTTATAGGAGGTTCCAGGTTTGAAATAAACTTGCTAAGAAGTATGTTTTGACTTTGAAAAATTATGGTTGTCCGCCGGACAACCGCATCATTAATTTAGGTTACAATTGTCCCGGGCAACCGGACAACCAGAATTTCGAACGCTGCTTCCTGGAGTTCTTAATTTCACAAAGATGTTATTTGAAGACTTGTTACCATGGTAATAATGTAAACAAACTAATCACACATTGTTTGATTTTTCTGATCGTACAGAAAACAAATCCGTAGTGAGTTTGCAAAACTAGTGTCTTAAATATAATCCGCTCATTCTTTAAAAGGAAATAACAAAATTTTATTCTTTTTGCAGATTAAAGACAAAGAAATGCGCTGTCAATGAAACTGATACTACAAATTAGAGGGATTATATTTTTTGAAGATTTATTTTTAGTTTTATATATTAGTTTTATTTTATTTTTCCCCCGTGAGTACATAACGTATACATCGTTTGACACACCATGTATAGTACAAGTAGTGTCTGCATTTAACAAAAAAATGCATCATACTCTATAAAATGCACGAATCGTTTATTTCTTTTTCTTACAGATCGCATCACCAATGCTGGTACAACATTTGTGTTTTCTATTCCGGAGAATTATGCTACCCATTACAACCCTACATTAGTAATCTCAACACATACATCTGATGCCCAAGTCAACGTGTACTTCAAATCAACGTCTCCTATTTTGTCAATATCTGTTCCTGCTAGAGAATCCAGAAAGGTATCTTTACCAAAAGATGTTGTTTTTAAATCAAAGGACGTACTATATTATGGAGACGGCGTTCGCGTGACATCAGACACAGATATAACTCTACATGTTTACAATGACGTACATCATAGATCAATGGATGGATTCGCTGTTCTTCCAAGTCAAGCTCTAGGCACAGAATACTTTATTATGTCATACAAACCGTGGATTCAATCTCAGGTTGCAATAGTTGCATTAGAAGAGGCAACTCATCTTCACATCTATCCATCTATTCCATTTAAGTATGCTACTACAATGGTGGATGCGGGGTCACAGATTGTCAGCTACTTAGCCAAGGATCAAGTCAAGGAGCTTATATGTCCCGGCTGTGATCTTACTGGATTCCGAATCAAAGCCGACAAACCAATTGCTGTTATCAGTGGTAACAAATGCGCCTTTGTACCAGATGATAGCGTCTATTCTTGTGATACTTTGATAGAACAGCTTCCACCTGTCAGCAAATGGGGCAAAGAGTTTGCGATTGTACCTGTGCCAGGCCGAAATCCTGACATCGCAAATTATTACAAAGTATTGGCTGCAAGATTAGGAACTGAAGTAGCTATAGGTGCACAAAATGTGCAACTTGGACCAGGGGAGTTTCACGAATTTGAAATTATGAACAATCAAAGTACACTAGTTTCAGCTAATAAACCAATTCTTTTGGCACAATTTACGACCGGATACGATGCAGATAACATTACAGGAGACCCTGCAATGGCAATCATACCTGCCTTTGAACAAAGTATAAAATCTGTTGTCCTTACAACGTACGACTTCACAAATGACAATACAACGATGGAAAACTATATGACAATTATTTCAAAATGTAATGCCTTTGGAAATATCACATTTAATGATCAAAATATCTTAGGAATTCTTGTCGGTCAACCTCAACGAATTCTGCTCTCTGATCATTGCTTTGCATCAATGAAAATTCCACCTGGAGTGCACCATCTTGAAGGTAATTTCGTCAAGGAAGATTTTGACAACTCCGACCAAGATGGTTTTGTAGCTATACAGTATGGATTTGCGGACTATAACTCCTACTCTTTCCCAGTGGGTCTTCGTCTTCCCACAACACTCTGTGTAACCTCATCATCAGCTGGTGGTTTTAAAAAGGAACATAATTGCGATGAAAAAGTACACTTTGTGGAATTACCCTACACGGGTCCTGTCCCAACGGGTGAAGGTGAAAAATGTGACTACTCCAACTGTGTGAGTCCACGTAAGTACATTGTACTTGAAACTTGAGCAAAATTTGACAGAAACTATGATACTAAATTACAGGTGTATAGGCTTGTCTCCTCTTTAATAAGGAATAGCACACCAGCGTTGTAATGGACGTTGATGATACAAAGGAACCTCATTAGCACAGTTTTGTTAGCACAGAAACTCTGATAACACAAAATCGGTGTTTTGTCCATTGTTTTAATCACCTATGTGAATTTAGTCGGATAACACAAAATTCTGACATCAAAGCAAAATACGATTTTTGGCCAGAGTTAATTTGTATTAAAGTGAAATTTTTTAATAGTGACACCAAATTATAAATTGTGGGGGCGTGTCGACGATTCCAATAATTCTGAGAGGTTGTATGCTTTATCTATAGTCAATTCAATAGAGATTTGATATAACATAACAGATTTATGGCCAAAATAAAATAAAGTCCGCTTTCTTGGCATGGTTATTTTGGTATTCAAAAATGGTATTGGTACACTCCATACGATTTGGCTTAAGATAATTACTTCTGTTATACAGGGTGTCCAAGAAATAAACTCACAATCTTTGCGTGTAATTTTCGTAGAAAATATATATGTAAAGGTTGCATTTTATAGTCCATGAATTGAACTTTCCGATACCGTTTGTTTAATTTTCAATCCGTATTGTACAACAAAGTTATGTTTATCAAATGTTTTGGTGGATTTTTGTCTGTTCCAGTTTCATGATTACTGGTCATAAAGCAGGGGTAATTCTGAACGAATTAAAAATGAGTCACCTTGCAAAATTTATCATATGGTCTAATATAAATTTGTTCATTTTTTAAGCATATAGAGCATGCACATAAAAAATTGATAAATATTGATACGGTTGAGTGAGCGGATCAAGGACAATACGTAATAGAACGTTATTCAAAGGGAACTTGACTAGATAAAATTGCCAATTGAATCCAATTATTTGACAAAGCATAACTTCTGTTCTACATTACCGATTGAAATAAAAACAAAAGGTATCTTTAAATTCAGTTCATGGACTATAAAATGCAACCTTTATATACTTTCTGACTATCCATTAAACCAAAAACAAATTACACACAAAGATTGTCAGGTATTTTGTTTTTTGTGCACCCTGTAGCCGTTGGTTGAATTAAATTCGGAATCCCGAATGTATAAGTATTGTGCATTATAAGTCACTTGTTAAAACAAATTTCTTAGCATATGATAGTAATATTTCTTCATTTTATTTAAACTGTTTTTCCTCAAATTCTTATTTGATCAAAACCGTATTTTATTGCTTGAAGCAGCATGATACCTGCTCCAGGATAAGTGTCTGAAATACCCTATCAAGGGCAATTTGTTGGTGCCAAATCGTACGAAAAAATATCTATCAGAAATGTTACCAGGTCTTAAAATTATATCCTCATACTCATATCGTTTTTTCTTTCCTCAACAGTGACAACGATATTGATTGCAATAGGATGTGCGATTCTGTCAGTATTCATAGAGATATTCATACGGATACGTTGCTGGTCAGATAACTTTCAGTAAGTATGGGCCTCATACCAGAGGTCACGGAGCTGGCCCTATGGGCGTCCAAAATTTCAAAAGTCTCCGATTTTGTTCAGAATGGTCTCAAACTATTCGTCTTGCAAAACTGTCTGCTCAAAAAAAATAGTTTAAAGTGCATCTGATCAGATCAGTTTTTGCTATGGTTGAGGTCAAAGAAAACTTTGTGCTACAGGTACAAATGCAATGGCAAATATGGACTTTGTTTTTTACCATGGCAACAATTGACCTGACACACTTCAAACTTTCACTTTGTGTAGACACTTTTGCAAGAGGAACAGTTTGAGACCATTTTGAACAAAATCGGATACTTTTAAAATTTTGGACTCCCATAGGGCCAGTTCCGAGGCTCTGATACGACCTTTCACATTTCGGCCATAACTCCAGAACCATATTTCAGACATAGGTGAAAGTATACATGAGAGGAACATGTTGGTTTCGTTTTGAACGAGATTTGACTAGTACCATGTTATGGATGTCATTTTGGCGGCCATCTTGGATTTCTATAAATGCTCAATGGTGCGGATTTTGCACATTCAGTTCTGTAATCTATGGGTCTCAAAGATTAAGAATCAGTCAGGAACAATTGTGCAGTCTCCATTTTGCACTTTTTCTTTTTTCCCACAAACTAAGAAGTCGACCAACGGCTTTACGGTGACTTCCGAACCACGGAACAATTAGAGTAAAGTTTCTTGCCCAAGGAAACATGGCCATGATGGTCCGACCAGCAGTGCTGCCAACCTTTGTATTACCAGTACCGAGCTCTAACCGCTCGGCCACACTCCTCCCCTGTTATTATAAAATTATCAACCAAATTGCACAGATACACTTCCAAATTTCAAAATATTTTCATAATGTTAACCTTGGAGTTGAAGGTTGAGAATGTTGACAACAGGAAGAAGAGAAATGTTGCTTCTGTTAAAATGTCAATTCAGGTACCAGTAATTGCCTAAATACCAGTTACAATTATTTTAGTAGAAACAATTATATTGGTTGTTTCGTGAGGTTATCAGCATAAATTACTATAATTTTGGTTCCGCTCTTCTGTTTTAGTTCTAAAATCGCAAATGAATAATTTTTTTTCAAATTTTATTACAGCGTTAAATTTGCAGTGGTGTATTCTGCTTTCATTAGCCAAATTTTGTTATTAAACTCTTTTAGGAAAGCAGCTTTCTATTTTAGATATTGTTCTCGAAAATTCATGATTTTTTATCGTCATTTTGATAATTTAAAGTTCAAGAAATTTAAAATATCTGTCAAGACTTAGTCTCGCGATTCAGGCGGGAGTCTCCCGAATTTAGGTAGTCCTTCCGATCTCCCGCTTTGAAAATAAATCTCCCGCTTTGAGAAAAATGTACCGCGGTGTCCTGTTAGCGTGTATTACCGACCGTGTACACGCTACGTTTTGTTGAGAACATAAATATTTTGGGTGTACCTTCAAGTTCAATTTGTGTATATGAGTTTTGTTGAATCTGTATACCCCTGACCAAAGTTGTAACGACAAATTCTGTCGGCAACACTGTATTTAAAGCGATTAAATTCCTGGGTCTAACTCAAGGGGTTGGGGAGGAGGCAAAGACATTTCTTCACGTGTTTTTTTTTTCTGATTTTCCCCCGGCGTTTGAACACTTCTTCCCAATTTTTCCCGACAAAAAAAATCAATTTTCGTACACCAATAATTAATTCAAGTCGGTCAAAAAAAGTTTTAAGCGATTTTTGCACATCTTTTGACACGATTTTCTGCTTTTCCCCATGTTTCCTACCAAGCGGTCTTGCAGCTGCTTTCTCGTTTTTCTTGTTCTTCCCGATTTTTCCCTCTTGCAGTCCCGATTTCCCGCTCGATTTTTAAGTCAGGGGGATTGCCCCTTGCTGGCTACGCCACTGAGTCCAACTGGAACTACTCCCGCTCAACCCATTGTGCGAAGTATCTTAAATATGCGACAGTGTTAAGATAAATTCCGGCTTCCGCCACCAATCAAAGAGATCCAAGCTAGTGGTTGGTAAACTTTTAACCTCCGCGGGCCAAAAAAGAGATGTGATCTTTTTCACAGGCCGCACCAAAACATTAAAAGAACTCAAAATTACATCTAAATTAAGTCATATTTGACGCTATATTGTGAAGGAGTTGATACAGTAAAAACTACCTTAGCCAATCATGGATAACAATAGAATACTTGGCTTTTGGTCCCATTTGTACAGTAAACTGCTCACTTCGTACAAGTTTTGTGACCGTTGTCAAATTATTTCAGTAGATATTAACCCTTATTCTCCGAAGGGGGGGGGGGGGGTGTTTTTTCCCCGCTTCATAAAAACGCAAAAGCAATCGGCCCCAGGTATTTGGCTAATCTCTTTTACATCCTTTGCGGTCATTTTGATGAAAAAACTAGGGGGTACCACCAGGCCCGTAGCCAGGATTTTTTCAAGGGGGTGCGAATTTTCAAAAAGTGAACCTTTTGGAGGAAACTAATTTTAGTGGTTTTGACAAAGTGACGAGCAAAAAAAAAAAAAAATCAGTAGTTTTCCAAGCATTTTTTGTGTAGTATTTTATTCAGAAATCACCCACATTTCCCTGTTTTGGTGTTTAGTTGTTCTTTTGGTGGACATTTAGGGAATTTTTGTGGACCTTTTTGGTAAGTTGTCCAATTGGGGGGGGGGGGTGTGCAACGCCCCCACCGCACCTCCCCTGGCTACGGGCTTGAGTACCACCTAAGGTGGGGTTAGGGTAAGCCGTCAAAGTTAGGGGGGGGGGTTGAAATCCCGGAAGTAAAAGTCGCCATCAAGTTGAAAAAATTATGCACGCTATAATAAGACTCAAACTTACAAAACATGTTAGAAGCATCATTTCCCTTCATAAAAATTAGCCAAAAAAAAAAACCCGGACGAAATCCGTTATTTAAAACTGTTATAGCAAAATGTTGATGGCCATTTTTGCCATTATGCAATTTTGCCTTATTTTCCAATCCGAAAGTACTTTTTGACGTCATAATTACGTAACGCCTTGGCCGATTTTGATGATCTTGGTATCGTTGAATAGGGAAGGGTCATACCTATCTATTAATAGTAAAATCAAGTTCATAAGGGGTTCAAAATTCAAAATATTAGCCCCCCCCCTAGCTCAGGATGACAATGGTTAAGACCCAGAAGACAACATCTACTAAAAACGAATTCGTACATTGCTATGTTGTGCCAGAACTATAATAAATCATATAAAAATCAATTGAATGTATTTATTTTATTCTTTTTCTGACCGAAAAGTGGTGCGGCCAAAGTTGCATTATGGCAAAAAAGGCCACCAAAATCAAAATTTTGCTATTTAAGTTCTATATAACGTTAACAAGGCAATAACGCAAAAGTCATGCGCCAACCAGGGAAGGTCAAAGTAAGGGACTGGATAGGTTTCAAAAATAAATAATGAGAAAAGCAAATTTATCTAGATAAAGGAATACACTAATTATCACGTTATTAACGATAGTCATAATAATTCATACGGAGGAATATTGATATTAAACATTTGTCTAACACATGTATGAAGTACAAGTTCTGACAAAAACAGATTAATGAGAACAAGCAGATTTAAAAAAAAAAATTCTTGACCAAACAGTCTATTAAAAAAACCGATATAACCTGGAAGTCCATCATGTATTCGCTTCCCAAAGGTGTGTTGCAATTTGCCATTAATGCTTGTATTGACTCATTGCCATCGTTCACCAACCTTAACCGATTACCTAGATGCCTGGACCGGTTTTGCGTTTTTATGGAGCGGGGAAAAAACACCTCCTCCCCTCAGGAGGACAAGGGTTAATTATTTGCTTATCTTTGATAACTATCGGGCCACATGCCACACCACTTTTTTCAGTGGCCACACCACTTTTATTTTCCTTCCGACGCCTCTGAAGAGATCCATTAAATCATTAAATCTGTCCTTTTTCTTTTTTAGTAGTGACCATCCTACTCACGAAGATTTGGAGCAAAGAAAACGACGGGTGACTGTATGGCAACAACGTGTTTCTACTACGATGCCACCAGACATGCAAAGTCTTGATGTACATACGTAATAAATCTAAAGGCAAATATTTAATAGTTGTGTATTTCCAATTTTCCAAAAACTTTAGCGTTCAAGCAAAACATGATTTTTATACACGACTATAACACACGTTATTTTATGTGTATTTAGCAAATGACGTAAATGCAACTTGACCAATAACTGACCAAAGTAAAACTATTATCATGATTTTGCCGTATTTAAATGGGTTACGTATAATGGTTGGACAAAGGAGAGCTGTTTTGGTGACCTGTTGTATCGTAATATTTTGTCACCAATTTTAATCACTTTCAGCACCTGCAATTTTATATAAATTTTCTTAATGTTTTTAAGAATAATAATTTTTGAACCTCTAAATGTAAAGTAAAACTTTGTATCCTATTTAGATATAAGGTCATGTGTTATATACTGACCTAATACAGCGGTGCAGTAACAAATTCTCTTAATGCACTATGTTTTTATGTCATACATTTGTAAATTTGGTGTCATGTGAGAGAGAAATAAATATATTTTAATAAAAGTAAAAACTGTATGTGTTTAGCTAATTTGGTTTTAATATAACCAAAGGGATGAATTAATATGTTAATTCTTCAAAGCGGTGCAGCAGGATGCGGAGCCATCAGTG
Organism: Ophiothrix spiculata; assembly: GCA_000969725.1. Taxonomy (NCBI): domain Eukaryota; kingdom Metazoa; phylum Echinodermata; class Ophiuroidea; order Amphilepidida; family Ophiotrichidae; genus Ophiothrix; species Ophiothrix spiculata. The sequence continues at coordinate 11,713 of JXSR01S017376.1, forward strand.
ATTCATCATATAATTGGGCTCAGCTAACTGTAGGTTTCATCATTTTTGTTTTGAAAAGAGAGACCGTATACCCTATCTTATGGGATAAAACAACCGAAATTTAAATTGGGCTTGTCATTTTAACATTGGGGTTCAAATTAATCTAACGAGAATGCGTACAATTTTGTTGAATTTTGAATTACACGTTTCTAACATACCGTATACTGAAAAATATCACCGTTGAAGACATGTATTTTTGACAGTTAATCCCGTATACAACAATAAAACGGTTAAGAACATTTCATCAAGTTGCATTTTTTTGTTTTGGTGGTGGTAATACTGGACATATGGTGATGGATTAGAACATTTACAACTTATGGTGGTGGATTAGAACACTTGTATTCATATTTGTTGAGTGAAGTGAACTAGATGCTACATTTTTGCAGTGACTGAATATTCGTATCTTATGGTGGTGGATTTGAACATTTTAAACTTGTGGTGGTGGATATGAACATTTACAATTGTGTGTTTTGTAAAGTGACCGATCCTAGCGGAATAATTGACTAGGAAAAAGAACATTCTACGCTACTAGCGGTGCGCCCGAAACAAAAGGCGGGAACTCCCAGACAGGATAGGATACGTGGCTAAATGCAGACGGAATATATATACGGGAACCTTAAAAATTACGGTAAAATGTTGTCAAGAGAATATTTTCCCATCAATATAGTAGGTTAATACTTGTCATCAACACTTACGTTTTATGTCGTACATTTCAGTGATACCTATCACAGTCCTCAGCAGTCTAATTCTGAGTTCAACTTCTGACCCTTCTCCGAAATCTCGCCGTAGATGGCGTCCTAGATGACGGTATTTAACTAGGCAGAAACCACAGACATCAAACTATCTTTTACGATAATTTTCTCAAAAAAACTGTGACGGGTCGGGTGAATCTTTCATCATTGTCGACGCAATTCTAGTACTATCTTTTTCTAAGGCAAAAACGCAACAGTCACTTGCGATACCGGGGAATTTAATTCTTCTTCCCGCTGATTTTAATGCAAAGAACCAAACTCGCTACACAAAATAAATCACTATTTGTGTGAAAATAAAGAATAGTTGTAATTGATTAAATTCATGAATGTCAATATAAAATGTATATCTAACACATAATATAAAGTAGAAATTATAACGTTTTTCATAAAAGCGAAAGAGAGATTTTTAGATTAAAAATCTTTCAAAAACAAATTGACAATTTTCACCCATAAAAAATCACATTTATACATCATTTGCGTCTCAGAAATTTTCCCCTTTTCGGCATCCAAATACATATGTAATACCTATGTGTTCTCAAGAGCCTTCGGAATCCTACAGCCATCTAAACAGTCATATTTATATAGAAGTATATTAATTATTTTTTTCAAAACAATTGATAAATTTCCTATCTACGCTATGTGTAAAATATAAGCGGCACGCCGTACATTTCTTGACTTCCAGCTTTTGATAAGCAACGGTAGGGGTGTCAGCCCGGGGTGTCAGAATAAAATTAAATTGAGCCTTTTTACAGGTCAAATCTACCGTTTAGTTGCTGTAAAATTCAGAAAAACTCTTGGGCTGATTTTGATAAATTTTTGAAATAAACAAATTTTCTAGCTGCATTTGAATTTTAGACTTGGTGATCATGAGTTTAAAAAAGTTCCGAGTTCTTTTTTTTTTCAAAAGACTTTTTGATTAAGAACTTATTTTTTAATTTGCTTGTTCTCATCTATCTGTATTAATCAGAACTAATACTTCTATATTTGTTAGACAAATGTTTAATATTAACATTCCTCCGTATGAATTATTATGACTATCGTTAATAAATTGAACGTGATAATTAGTGTATTCCTTTATATAGTTAAATTTGCTCTTTTCATTATTTATTTTTGAAACCTATCCAGTCCCTGATTTTGAACTTCCCTGGTTAGCGCATGACTTTTACGCTATTGCCTTCACTGCAAAAACTGCAGAATACGTTCAAACATGCCAACTTGAACGCGTTCTAAATTAACAGATATAGAACGCGTTTTCGACATGTTCAATGTGTTCTGAATGTGTTCAAGTGATGTTCTGGAACACTTCGAGAACACATTCTGAACACTCTCTGAATACCTTCGGACGCGTCGTATGTTCTACAGTTTTTGCAGTGTTGTTAAGACGGTATTTCCAGAAGAGAATCATAAATAGACGCAACCCCCCTAAGGTTTTTTCCCGCTACATAAAAACCCAGAGCAACCGACCCCAGGCATTTGGGTAATCTCTTTTACATCATTTTGATAAAAACATTAGGGTGTACCACGTAAGGTGGGGTAAGGGTAGACCGTCAAAGTTGGGGTGTAGGTGGTTTGTGAATCCCTGGACATTTTTAAGTCGCCATTTTGAAAAATATATGCATGCTTTAAGACTCAATCTTACTCTCTAGATTTATTAGATTAGAAATTAATCTAAAGAGAGTATTCTGGAGGACAAATCCAAATTTGGATTAAAAAGTGCAGTTAAATAGATTCTATTCTAAATCTTTTAAACTTTGATTTTTAATCAACATTCGGATTTGTCCCCCATTTAAATCTAATGAATTTAGAGAGTACAAGATTACAAGAATGTTAGAATTATCAGTTCCCTTCTTTATTAGCAACAACAACAACAAAAATGATCCGGTATACAGGGTGTGCCAATAAAAACGCAAGATTGGAAAACAAAAATATTTAAAATATAAGCAGGCCATTTTTCTCATAAAATTATAAAGTGCATTAAAAAAGAGCTTATCTCCTTCATTTTGCCTTTTGTTTCATCCAATTCGGATATTCCTCTCCGGAGATACAGCGTTTTAAAAATGGAGCACAAATTTCGATCTGGTCCGATTTTTGATCATTGGCTGAGTTAAATATGTTAACACAGGTTGATATGCATACCAGACATTAACCCCCTTAAAACGTGATTTTAGCCCATTAAACTAATTTTACAATTGTTTGTGGCTCAAAGATATTATTGGTCAATTATTTTCATTGAAAACAAAACAGGTGATCGATTTGAAGAAAGAATTAAAAGCAATTATTAAGCAACTATGAAATTTAATTTTAGCAGTCTCAATTTTTCTGATTTAAGTTGTGGTACTTCAGTCAGTGCCAGCTCGAAAATAAAACAAAACAAGAAAAATAAGGGTTTTCGTATTAATCTCTTATCATAAAAATGAATAGATAATATGCGAGACTCGGAGATAGTAGCTGCAATTGTAATTGTAACGGAAAATAACGTTGCGTATCAAGATAAATTTTAATATCAAGGTCTACATCTTGTCAGACATTCAGAAGCGGACTTAAACATTCTAGTTTGGCTAAACTTTGAACATGAAATTTTGGAGAGAAAACAAATGAAATTATTATTTCTTACAATTATAAAAGTTATTCTGACATTCTTTTTGGCTTGATTAGATACTTTCAATGACTTTTGATATAACACTAAACAAAAAAATGCAAATAAGTGATAGAAGCTTTTATCTTGAGATAAAGTAACTTGTGATTAACCATTTTTACCAAAATGGACGTTTTCGCCTGATTTTTCGATCCAAAAGTACTTTATGATGTCTGATTTTGATGATCTTGGTATCGTTGGTTAGGAGAGGATCATACTTTTCTATAATAATATTAATAGCAAAACCAAGTTCATAGGGGGTTCCGTCCC
>JXSR01S017380.1:51034-68470 GCA_000969725.1 Ophiothrix spiculata
TTTACATCATAGATTACAGATAAATCAAAAGAAATGTCCTTTTTTCATTGAATCTGCTAATGAATAAAGCCAATTTCATGATTTCAACTATTGGGGCAGTATTTGTTGTTGTCGACAATGACAATTAATGATGAAATAAATTCTAAATATTTTGATATATAGGGTTGAATTTGACAATGAAACTTTCAATACTTCCTTTATAAACGGTAACACTTTAAATGGTGTAAAAATCTCAAAATGTTGTGAAAAAAGTTTAGGGATGACGCTGAACTTGTCCAATGTTCTTTAAAATGTGCAAAAGGGTTTAAAAATTGATCATGTACAAAAATTACTGTATGCAAATATTTCCAATTTACAGTATCAAGTATCACATGTGATGACTTTCCAGCAGGAATCATTTTACAAGTATTTGGTTTTGTGATTAAACATTTTTTTCACACAGTGATACTATATTCATGTCAAATTTAACATAAAGCTCCCCTCTTGGTTATTTTTATTTTCTTGATTCATTGTAATGATTTAATTTTTTTTTTGATATATGGACAATGGTAGAAAATAATTTTCCAAAATATTTTGAAAAAATCAGATTTCCTTCAAATTTGCTCAGGGTAAAAATTATTGTTTTTTTACAACAAAGTTTGATTAAGGGTTTCAACATAAACACCATGAAATCCCTCTTATCATTCTTTGTAAAAGTGTTTGTAATATGACATTTGAAAAAAATTGAAGTGGAATATTGTGAATGCCAAAAATCACATCTGAACTTTTGATAGCTACATGCCCATCAATATATAAATTGTTGCTGTTTTACACCCTGGTCACATAACCACTGCAAAGCCGTTATGACATCGGTATGACACCGGTGAATGCTTGCGAGCTCTTGTGCCTGGTCGGTCACCGGTTGGTTATTAGACCTCGCGTATACACGTCGCAAGGTTTTTACTCATAAAAGAATCTTGCGGCATGCTCCGGCATCTCTACGGACACTGTCTGGACACCGGTCAGACACCAGCCGGTGTCCGATCTGTATATGCTGAAATCTACCTGGTATGACACATCGTAACCTCGCCGCAAGCTTATGTGACCAGGGTATTAGTCTCCTGTCATTTTGTCTATGAAGCATGGATTATTGAAATCTTTGATGCAATTCTTATGCTTGAAAGAACCCCAATAGTCAAAATATTTAATATCTCATGAATGTTAAAAATTTCTTAACATCATCTTTGAATCATCAATGAAAATACTTAAAGAGTGAAGTTACTATGATTTATTTATTACCATATGTGCTTATAGCTTACTATTTTTAGTTTTTATATTCAAGTGTTTTTTCAAATGATTTAACAAAATAATAAATATTTACACTGATATCATTAAAGAATACATAGTATCTTTGATAAGTGTCCTCCTGTTTCACCATGGATGCAATAGTAAGCTTGTTTGCTACCTTTTTGGAACTAAATATAAGATACCAAATGAATTTAAGAAGCATTAGTGAATAGAACAATATGACATTTGAAAATATGCATTAAAGGATAATTTAGTTGAACTGATTGATTAGGTTCGTAGAAATTCAATGATAACATATTTAGTTTGACAAAACCAGTGAATTATTTGGAAAATAAACTCACATTATATTTCGTCCTACTCGTCGGAGGACTTCGTCAGATCAGACATATTTTCTAAGTCACATCTATGATTCACTTTTGACGACTGGGAAGAAGTCTATCAAGAATATCGATCAGACGAAAGTTCCCCGGGAAAGTGGATCAGATGACCAGATCTGACGAAATATAATGTGAGTTTATTTTCCAAATAATTCACTGGTTTTGTCAAACTAAATATGTTATCATCAGATAAATTAGTTTTCTTAGTATGCACACTCACAATACTCTGAAAAAGTTTTGGAAATTTGACAGTACATTTGTGATAATTTTAATTGCTCCCTACAAAATTGGATGTGAGGTTTCAACATAACACAATAAAGCTCCTCCCATCAATCCAATACAGAAGCATTTGTAATAATGTGACATTTAAAAATGAAGTGGAAAATTGTGAATGCAAAGAATTACATCTAAAATTGCATTTTGATAGCTTTATGTCCATAAATAAATAAATTGTCGCTGCTTTATGCCTTTTATTGTAGTTCATTTTGTCTATGAAGCTTGGATTATTGAAGTCTTTGATATAATTTTATGCCTCAAAGAGCTTGACTAGTGAAGATATCTGATATCTCATAAATGTTAAAATTTTTTCAACTTGATCTTTATATCATCAGTGGAAATGCCTTAATAGTAATAGTAAAGTAACTGCTAACTAGTGACAACAATTTATTTATTTATTACTTAGTTGTGCCCATGTATAGCTAACTGTTTCAGTTTTTTAAATGTGCAAGTGATTTTTCAAATGATTTAACAAATCAATAAATATTCATACCAACGTCATTAAAACAGAAGGAGAGTATAATTCTTAATGTAAAAATATCTACGCAAGACAGGAAGATTTTGTAACTTCCAGTTCTGAACCAAGCCAAACATTAAGTACAAATGTTGGATTTAGAAACCACTGAACAGTCACATCACAATCACAGAATGATATATGGAAAATTAATTCTCTATCAATTTTAGCCTTTTCAGGGTAGATTTTTTTACTTTTTTATTTTACTATAATTTTAAGCTTTTTAAAACTTAGCTCAAGCTTTTAATTCTGAGTGGAATCTAGGCTAGTCCCTTTAAGCAGTTTTTAATTTTGTCTATGAGTCATGGATTATTGAAATTTTGGATGTAATTTTAATGCTTGAAACAGCTTCAATAGTCAAAATATCTAATACCTCATAAATGTTAATAATTCCATAACTTCATCTTCGAATCACGAGTGAAAATACTTTGATATTTATTACCCAGATATGCTCAAAGCTCATTATTTTCAGTTGTTATATGTGAAAGTGTTTTTTCGGATGATAAAACAAATTATTAAATATTTACACCCATGATTAAAAATATGATAGCATCATTGTTAAAGCCAGGATATACAAGGGGGTATCAAAAGTTTTAAAGATCACACATAAGGAAAGGAGCTATATTGATGATGGTCACTTGTCCTTGTGTACATAGTGGTGCAAAAATGATATTAATGGCATTTATACTTTCTATATAGGTGTCGATAGATGTCAACAACCTGCCTCCACTAACCAGATAAACAGCATGGAGAAATCAAAGATACTTGCCTTGATTAAATCCCTGCATTTGAAGGGTTACAGGCCAGTATTTCTATGATGACACGTCCAAAGTTTAGATGTATGTTTCCATAGTATAGGTTAGGATCTCCTCTTTCCAATGATACCAAAATTATGGAAATCGGTAAAACAATGATGTCATGTTTACGTACTAAAGCATGGCCGATCTGAAATTGTTGATTTTAGCGAAATCTAAAAAAGGACCTCTACAAAGTCGGTCTGTGGACAGTCAGTTTTAAGTGGGAGAAATGTGTTACTTTGCACTTTGTAAAGATGACTTAGAGGTCACATAATAAAATAATGTTCCTAGCTGTATTTCTTCTTGGTGATCTTTAAAACGTTTTGATACCCCCTCGTATATTTTACAAAACTTAACAAGAAGTTTTACATTCCAGTGGGAGCTCAGACAATAATTTTGACAAAATGGTGTCAGTAGTCAAAATACCCAATATCTGATACAGTAGATTACATTTTGGTGCAAACTAGGTAAAAGAGTTGACATATCAGTTCGGCGGAACTTACAATTTGGATATGTATCCGAATTTGGATACCCACGTATATTTTGTATCCAAATTTGTGATACCCGTATCAGAATAAGGATATGGAGGGGTATCTGAATTCTGATACACCTGTCGTGTCGGAGGAATCAAATAGATAGCGCAAGCTGGCAAGTACATGTAGAACATCTTTCTTGCATTTATGATAAATTTATCTGTGGAAATGTCATTTTCATCTGTGCAATTCCAGCGGGACAGCTTCGAAATATGTCCTGATAGCTCCTTATCACAGAAGGCAAAATAATTTGGCCATAACTTTCTTAGAATTTAGATGACAAATGATGATAATGTTATTGACATTCATACATACCAGTATGGTGCGCTGCGAAGCTGAATATTAATTTCAGCTGATATCCCGTTTCAGCTGTTTTTAATCCAAATTCGGATACAGGTATCAGAATCTAAATTCGGATACGTATCCGAATTGGCGAATACGTATCCGAATTGTGAGTTCCGCCGAACTGATATTGAACATGTCTGACATATGATTCCATCTTTCTGCACAAATTTTACCCCACTCAAAATTTGATAGTTCTTTTCACGTCCTGCTGAAAATTGATTCTACACACTGCTGAAATCCAAGAGAAGAATGTCTATATCTATCATTAGGACAGACTATGATACTGTTGTATATTGTCTGATTTTGAGTAACATTTATCATTTTGAATTTCAAGGGCTACATGAGACTGATTTTCATTTCTCGTTAGTTAAGAGTAAAATGAAGTAAAGCAATGTTTAGAGACAAATTACAGGAATAGTACAATGACATACTACTGTAAGTAAACATATTATTTCCATCACTGCGCATGGCATTCATTTCAGTTCTTTCAATTGTTTTTCTCCAAGTCAGTTTGATAAAGCTTTACTTGTTCTATAACTGAGCTCTTGAGATACCAAAATGTTTTGCACATTTTTAACACATGATAGTGCTTTTTAAAATATAATTATTATCTAATGGTTAATAAAGTACCAGGTGTCCCAAAAAATGGTTACATGTAGAAAAATGACCTTGTGCTAAGACTACAGAAGTTAGAGAAACGAAACTGATTTAACATCCCTCTTTTAGATACCCGTAAAATTTTGATATCACAGCATTATTAGTTTTTGAGTTATCAACAAAGATAGATACCTATGTCAGAAACGCATTTGTTCAAAATTTAACAAAATAATAAGCATACACGTTTTGTGGTATTTTAATGTGCATTTTTTTCTAAATGATCATGATCAGACTTTATATTAAACCAAATTTGATACAATTTTAATTGAATAATAATTGAACTCTCTTTTAGTATATCTATTATGCAAATTACGGATACCTGCATCCCATGCAGTTCAGAATGTGTTGTTTATATTGAACATGTCAATCAAGTTTTGGCGCGAAAGTCGATGAATACGCATAAACATGATAAAGCACAATCACATTTTCATGGGTAACATTAATTCTTTAACTGTTTAGTTTAAACTGCAAACTCTTGAACTTACAGGACATGTTTAAATTATAATTTTCTTTATAGTAGCAAAAGTTTGATCGACATTTAGAAATAACAGAAATAGCAAAATTTGGAATCGGTTGCCATTTTTGCCCAAAATCAGATTTCGACATAATTTTCAAACCTCTAATAATTTATGACGTCATAATTACGTAACAGCTAGTCAAATTTTCATGATTCTGGTACCAATGGGAAGAAGAAACTCTACCCTATACTATGGTATGCAACAACCTAATTTTGGACATGTCAATTTCAAGTTTACATGGGGTTGAACGAGGGTTAAAATTACATCAAACGAACTTGCTTCCGATTTTGATGAATTTTGAACAAATGCGTTTCTGACATAGGTATTTATTTTTGTTAATAACTCAAAAACCAATAACGCTGTGATATCACAAATTTATGAGTAATTAGTAGAGGGTTGTAATACAATGTGTGCGTTTCTCTAACTGCTATAGTTTTAGCACACGGTCATTTTTCTACATGTAACCATTTTGTGGGACACCTGGTACTTGGTTGTGCATCTTAAAAACTTATTTGTACCCTACAATCTTAAAAAGTGAAAAAAAAATGAATGTCAAGGCTAGGTTAGTTATTAGAACTGTTATCAGTCTTTCCTGGAATGCACAACCGTAACATTTGTTTGTTACGGCTCACCGTAACATTTACATACCCTGTCGCTGGCGACGTCCCATGCTTAAAGTCACGTAAGGTCAGGTAATGCGTACCAAACAATTGTCTGAGATTATAATAGCTAACGAGATACGAAGCAAAAATAATCTCTATTCATCATCGTGTTCCACCACTGCCCCGGTATTGTTATTATAATTACCTAACCCATTTGATCGATCAAGCACTTACCATCGCTATAATCATCTCAGCTAAATGTTACATTATCAAATGTTACGGCTAGACCGTAACAATCGAATCACCATTTTCTCTTATCTTTGGGAACTTCCAATTTTCAAAAAACAGACCCACCCTGAAAAAAAACCCAGACCCGGTAATTAACTACGTATATATATGCAAATCACATTATGAAGCATCTATGTACAATGAAAAACTTACCTAAAATTGATTTTTTTCCATGGTAAATCCACTCTAAAAGTGGTCTTATTTAACATGGAATTCTGACCATTTTGTTGATCATTTTTGATGAGCACAACCTTCAAAGCCAACCATTTCAGTTTGTGATGCTCGAGTGCATGATTGGAAGGCACTGTATCAATCTTTTTAACAAATATTGCGTCTAAAATCGCATTTCGCGTCAATATGGTACTAAAAAAGTGTTAACATATGAATTCGTCAGAGAGTGTATTATGTTACGGTGAGCCGTAACAACAAATGTTACGGCTGTGCGTACCAGGACAGACTGGTTATCAAATATCTTTAGAGATGTACATAGAGGTCTTGCACTTCTTTAAAACTGTCCATTTTTAAATTGAAAAATTAAAAATTAAAACATTTAAAACTACACACATTTGAAATAGTACATTATATAAAAAAAATATATTTATAACAGGTTCTTGACTAAATGCTGAGTTTTTGATAAAATAACCAAAATCATGTTTTTAACCCAGTTATCTTTTTTGTTATTGGTATGTTTTTTTTTTATATATTTGTATAATCTAGTATTTCACCCAGTTGTACATGTACATCAGCTCCAGATGTGACTTTTAAAAAAATAATCTTGACTCTCCAGTCCAGATCCAATCCTCCAAGGAATGAATAATTTCTGCTCTAAATTCAATCCATTTATACACATACTGCCTTAGCTGATTTGAAAGTTGAATTCAAAAGAAAATATATCAAAAGCTAAGATGCTACCTTTGGAAAAAGATTCTTCTCCTGATAAGTGTCTTCCTGTCTCCCCAATAATGCAATAATAAGCTTTTTTACCATATTGTAGGAAAAATAAAATGCGACATGAATTTAAGAAGCATTAGTGAATGGAACAATGTGACATTAGAAAATATACATCAAAGGATAATTTAGTTGTCTTACTATGCACACTCCCACTTCATTTGGTCTTTACTTAATTTAACATGACTGTATTAAAGTACGCTGTTTTAAATTCTACTATTGATGATGTGATTGGTCTGATTTACAATCCAATTGTAAATCTCTTTCCATTACTCTGAAAAAGTTTTGGACACATTGACAGTACATTTGTGATAATTTTAATTGCTCCTTACAAAATTGGATGTGAGGTTTCAACATAACACAATAAAGTTCCTCCCATCATTCCAATATAGAAGCATTTGTAAGAATGTGACATTTGGAAAAATGAAGTGGAAAATTGTGAATGCAAAGAATCGCATCTAAAAATTGCATTTTGATAGCTTTATGTCCATAAATAAATAAGTTGTCGCTGATTTACGCCTTATGTGATACTTCATTTTGTATATATGAAGAATGGATTATTGAAGTCTGAGATATTATGATTCTTATGCTTGAAAGAGCTTTAGTCAAAATATTTAATATGTGAGTGTTAAAAATTTCTCAACTTGATCTTTATATCATGAATGGAATAACTTAAATTGTTTAGTGAGTACAATTTATTTACTACTTCGATGTGCTAATATACAGTATTAGTTGTTAAATGTGAAAATGATTTTTCAGATGATTTAACAAGTTAATAAATATTTACACATTAGGAGAGTTTCATTTTTAATGTGAAAAATATCTATACAAGAGGTGAGATTTGATAACTTCTAGTTCTCAGTCAATCCACACAATACAAGAACTGTAGTTATAATACTGACGGGCGAGTCAGTGTGACGGATTTGCTTGGTTGAACACAGTGAAAGTGTGAGCTCAATGAAGGAAATATGCTGAAGTATTAATTTTGTTTAACACCCACCTGGGACCTCACCCTATTGTGTTTTCACTCCATTATCTTGTAGGAATGGAGTGTTAATACAATAACTCTCCATTCGTGATAATACACGAATGGAGAGTTATTTACGAATGGAGACTTAGTTATTGTCATTAAATTTACAACAAGGTATAAAAGTGTGAAAAACAAAACACATAATAATATGCTGAAGACTACTCAATCAACGGACAATTATTTGTATAGCTAGGGGATTAGAGGTTATCAAAAATTAACTGCTTTATATACGTTAAAAGGAATATTTTGTGGTCAATCACAAAAATTTGCATTATTTTAGTAAATTTAAAAGTTGTTACCTGCTTTATGTTACAGCATTTATTGTGTAGGCCTACCATATGGCAATTTATATGTAGGACTAGTGCGATGTTATTTTGTATTTTATTTTTAATGTTCAATAATGTTATTTCATTTTTTGTGTAATTTGCGTGCGTGCGTGCGTTCATGTTGTATTCTTCACATATTTGTAGGCTATAACAATTTATGTGTATTTAATCAATTGAATTTTTTATGCAGATAAGTTAATTTAGTAGGCCTATTCCAGCTTTAAAGATAAATGAAAAGAAAATGTATTATGTACAATTCCGGGATTTACTTACATATGATACACCTCCATCAATTATGTTATTTATGGCGAGGTTTAGAGGAATTAACAATTAAATGTTAATGATTTCAATTATTCTATATAATGACTGTAGGCCTACCAGAGAAAATTAGGCCCAGGAATTAAGAAAATATAAATGTACAGCTATCCAAACTTACATATTTCTGCCCATGTGAAGCAGAACATTCAGCAAAATCACATACTCTGTCGACACAAGAATCAATGGTGTTTACAATAAATCCAATGATGTAAATGACACCAAAATCAACTATATATCCAAAAATTGCTATCAAATCCAGTATTTTCTCAGTACAGCATTGTAGGCCTACAACTTCACACATCCCTGGAACCCATCTTTATTACACAGAGTCAACTTATCAAATGAATCGAATATTGATTGTATTGAATCATCTTGTATTCAATTCATAGAGACTTGTAAGAATTTTCAAGTGTAATAAACAGTTAACGGTACAATTAACAGATCGGTCTCAGGTGGGTGTTAAGTAAGAGAACGGCCTCGTTTATCACAACTTTCGTTGAAAACAAAACATGCCTCGGCTGATCGCCTCGGCATGTTTTATTTTCCACGAAAGTCGTGATACTCGGCCTTTCTCTATTACTGAATACACATTGGTAATTATTCTGCAAAATCAAACAATTATTGAAGAGGTCATTGTAGTTGGATAACCAGGTGGAAAAGTCCTATATTTAATAGCAGCAGTGCTGATTCTGAAATGTCTATGAATAATTAGCAAGAAGATCCACATTTGTTAGAAGTTCAGACAAATTTATGACAAATGAGTGTCATTAAAACAGATCTTATCAAAAAAATAGATGCAAAAAGTGAGTAGTTCACATCAAACATATGACAAGAGTCTGACTTTCTGTCCAAATTTAGGTAAGATTTCTACAACCCACGTAAAACACAGACCGTGCTTAAAATGTGAGAGTTCTTTTCACGCCCTGCTAAAAATTGATACGAGTTGATTTCCACGCACTAGTAAAATCCAATAGAAGAAATTCTTGATACATAAGTTCAAAAAATATTCACTTAGTCAGATACTGTTGCATAGTAAGTATTTGTGAGAGACATTTATCAATCTGAATTTCAAGGGCAACATGATATTGATTTTCATTTCTCATTAGGTATGAGTAATATGAAGTAAAGCAATGTTTAGAGACAATTTATAGGAATAGTCAAAGTACACTGACATACGCACTACTAAACAAACATATTACGTCTCTCTCAGCATATTGCATACATTTTAAATGAAAGCAATGTTTCTTTCTAAGTCAGTTAAATAAAGATGAACTTATTCTATGCTCTTGGGGATAGCAAAATGAAGTAGTGTGCACTATTTCGTCATGTTTTGCACATTTGTAACACATGATAGCCCTTTTTGAAGATAATTATTGTCAAATGGTTTTTATAAAATACTTTGTTGTGCATCTAATACTTGTTTGTAAAGTCATACAATCTTATCAAACCCAAAATGATTATGGTACAATTTTGGAAAAGATAATTTCAAGGTCAGAATATGTAAGTGTTTTAAAGGAGCATGGTTGATTGCTTCAATTTGTTTTCAAACTTTTTGAGATTTTGGTACTAAAATATTGCTCATATTTTTCTCATAACCCATGTGAAATTTTTCAGTCGAGTTATGTTCCGTTTTGGAGATATATGTGAAAATGCGTCTAATTATGGTTACCATAATTAATTTACACTCGAACGTATAGGCAGCTCTGAAATACAAAATTGCCCATAAAATCAAAATGGTTCAACCAATTCAAATGAAATTTGAAACTTAGACCTCTTTTGTGGTCATCTTTCAAATTAAATTGAAAACTAAATTTTGAAAAATCGGACCATGCTCCTTTAAGGTGGCCTAACATAGAAACGGTGTCGGACACGAGTGAGCTGATATCAGCGGTGCTGGACACAATTTCAAAGTATTTATCCTAGGCTTTTAGCGTACTTTCTGGCTTACAATATCTTGCGCTTTAATATAACGCGATCTTACATGTGCGTCATTTTTATATTCACGCTTAAGACCATGCGCATTACTCCTGATGGCGCAGGGCTCAAAGCGCACAGTGCTTAAGGTATAAGTCATTGCCTTATTTTGCTCAATATCTCAAAAAGTAAGTCGGTGACCATAATTTTTTATATGTTTTTTTAAAGAACTATATAAGGACCAAAACATATGTGAAAAAGAGAGAAAAAAATAGAGCCGTTTTTAATTATAAGTGTTTTTGTCTTAATTTTTTTGATTTTATCATAGACGTCAATGGTAAAAAGTGGTAAAACATACCCTTTTTAAAATGGATTTTTCTCAAAAACTAAGTCAATGACCCCCCTTTTTTATTTAAGAAATGTGATCAGCATACATAAAAACACCATATATCAAAAAATAAGAAAATTAAATAGAGGAATTCTATCTGTGCTAGGCCACCTTATTAACTTTTTTTATTTGTTCAGTGTTATGAACACAAATTTCGATATTTCCAGTGATGACAATTGTATTTTAGATTTTACCCCACATATTTTCATCTCCACTTATCTTTTTAACACAGTCGGTGACATACACTTTACATTCATAATTGACCAGCCAAAAATTAATAGATTTTGTAGGTAGCAAACATAAGTTTTGATTGATTCGGGACCATTTGTTACTATTTCGCGCTATTTTTTGTGTTGTTTGGCGCATACCGGGAAGACAAAGCGTAATTGTCAAGAGTGCGTGTTGCGTTTTGCTATGAGGCGGAAATCTTATAGTTAGATACCACTCACACATTTTTGTCAAAGTGATCTCACCATAGACAAACAACTGATTCTATAACATTGCCATCTGTTGGTGAAAATGAGCACCGTGATCGTCTTTAAAGCTTTGGTTCTTTCACAGGGGGTCACGTGTTAGCTATTCCATCTAGATGAACCTTGCAAGCAAGCGACGTAGGCACGAGGTCCATCAACTTACACACCAAACCCCCTGCTGGGTTTCTCGTATAAATAATTGGTGACTAGTCAGTGTTAGCTAAACAAATAGAGTTTTTATGTATTAAATGATTATATTTGATTCAGACATGAATAATAGAAGAAAGGCAAAGGTTTTTGGTTATCACAACCTGCCCTTATCTTGAGTTACAGGGTGGTAGCAGGTTTCACTTGCCAAGGCAGAGTTTGTTGTAAGTTGATGGGACCTCAAGCTTTGCGTTCGCTTGCGAGGTCCATCTAGATGGACTACTGTTAGCAGATTTTATGTGGTAATTACTTATTCTTATGAATAACCTAGTTTTACATCCAGCTATTTTTTAATTTGAGATATCTAGTCATTTGCTGAATATTTGGCTCTCTAATTTAGATTCCACCCTTCATCATAGAGTGGAAACTCTTTATAATGAAGCTGCTGGGGACAGAAAATTAACTTCTTTTTATCAAAAATTTAATTATATGAGGGTTTTTAAAATAATAAAAAACAAAGAAAATTGTTATAGGAAAAATAATTGTTTATAAGAGGTCTTTTCTTGTATCAGATTTCATTATAGGCGAATTCCAGCGTGACAGGCGTGACCTTTGCATGAACCTTTTTTTCTTAGAATAGCTGGTAAATTTTATCTAAAGGCGGTACCACAGAAATATTCCTATACGTTATAGTAAACATTCGATATTGGATGCAAAAAGTGAAAAATTTATTCTAACTCAATCACTGTCTTCACAATGGGGACACAAAGTGTCTGTGACAGGCGTGACCCAAACTGACACTGCCTTTTCAAAAATATGGTTTAATGCTGAATTCTATCTCGTTCCCACGGGAAATTTGATTCCTGTTTATGTTGCAGTATATCTCCTTTGGGGAACCAATCAGGAAACATTTCACTTTTGGAGCTGTAGCTCATAACTTGGAGAATACAGGCTAAATCATTTTGTGACAGGCGTGACATTTGTGCACACCTAGTAAAACTTGATTTTAGCAATGGATCTGTTGTTTGATAACGTCTTTATTTATGATTATGATTTATTTTCAACAGTTTTGATACTGTATTATGCAGGTCTAATCTATTTTTGAGCTTTAACCCTTGTCCTCCTGAGCTATTTTTGCAACACGTCCTCAGAAGGGTTGTTGCAACCACCCTAATATTTTAGAACGGAACCTCCTATGAACTTGGTTTTGCTAATAATAGATAGGTATGATCCTCCCCTATCCAACGATACCAAGATCATCAAAATCGACCGAGGCGTTACGTAATTATGACGTCGTAAAGCACTTTCGGATTGGAAAATCAGGCAAAATTGCATTATGGCAAAAATGGCCACCAAAAAGCAAAATTTTGCTACAAAAGTTCTAAATAACAGATTTTCGTCGGTTTTTTTGCCAATGAAGACAGGAATTGATGATTCTAACATGTCTTTTAAGTTTGAGTTTAATAGCATGCTTTTTTTTTCAAAATGGCGACTCAAACATTTCCGGGATTTCGACCTCGTGACAGGCGTGACCGATTTTGAGATGTTATAGTGGAAAAATGAGCAATCACTGATTGTTTGTTTATTGCTTTGCAGATGTAGACTCCATGATAGAAGATAGATAATGATGTTTCACCAAAACATGACCTTTTAATTAAACACAGCAAAAACTTTTCATGTTTTTCGTGACAGACGTGACATCTGAAAACGGCAAATTCCAACAACACACTACTCGGCTATGATTAACATTTATTACTAAAAGGCGATTGTACTTTAGAGCACAGAGACTGGGGCTTCTTATACACTAATAAGGAAAAGCCTCAGATGTGTTTCTCTGTTTCAGTACCTTATCACTTTTTGGTGTAAATTTGAGGGTAAAATGTTACTAAGGCAACATCCAACTTATACCAGCCATAAAATAAGTTCTATTTGCTTTATGGAAAAAAGTAGTTCCTGAGACCTTGACTTGTTTACTTTCAACTCAGGTATTACTTTTATGTCAGAATTGAACTTGAAAAATTCATGTATGTGATACAAGATCATGGAATTACCTATAGTGAGTTTCTACTGACTACTCAAACCATTTATAAATATACCTCCTCCTGATTTCACTAAGAAGACAAATCTGAAAACCAAAATACAGAGGAATCATAGCAAAAGCTGATGTGCTTTCTTTGGAAAAAGATTCTTTTTAGATAAAGTATCTTCCTGTCTCACTATGAATGTAAGAATAAGCTTGTTTACTAGAGGGACTGTAAGATGCCACATGAATTTAAGAAGCATTAGTGAATAGATCAATATGACATTTGAAAATATGCATCAAAGGATAATTTATTTGTCTCAGTATGTACAAGCCCAATTCATTCATTCTCTACTTGACTTTAAGGTAGCTCTAACGGCTACGGTGTCCTGCACAGAATTTGTTCAAAATTTCACAGAATGTGCAGAATGATGAAAAAACTAATTTTTTCCATCAAAGCGTTTTTGAGTTACTTTATTTTATATTTTCCAATTTTCCATAAACTTTGTACATGACAAATTTGGTCACCATGGAAAATTCACAAAATTTGTCAAATTTCTGAAAAAAATACTATTTACAAAAGAATTTTTGTCTGTGGCAGTGGTTCACAAATGAAACTAATTTGTTTTTCTTTGCATTGCAAACTGATAACAGATTGTCATCAATTTTGATTTAAAGAAATTTCTTTCATTGTTTACAAACGGGAGACTTCTAATGTTTCTACTTCCCAAAATCTATTTCATTAATTTCTAGAAACACTGAATAGCCAGATTTCTAAGAATTTTGCATTCATACTTCCCATGCTTCAATTTTGACCAACAAGGTGTCAAATGAAAGCTTATGAAGTTTGCAACAATCGCTCATTGGCTTTTAAAATTAAAGTGTTTCTAGAAAATTTTATAGGTGTTTGAAAATATGCCAAAATTTAGGAGCTAAAAAAAAAAATTCTTGACAATAAAACACTCTATGGCAAAAAGCCCAATTATGTCTCCTCCGTAAGACATAATTTCAGTATTCTATTTATTGTACGATTTATATTATTGCATTGTTATATATTTTGTCTTATGGAAAAATAAACATTGAACATTGAACATTGAGAATTCAGCTTTGTGATCCTTCACGAGCCCCTAAACTTTGACATGGAATTTCAAAAACTATGATTTTATAGGGAATTTTCAAAAAATAAAGAAAAACATAAGAAATTGGCCGCATATTATAAAACTTATTAAATGTTACCATTGAAGGGTTTTCGTTAAATGGAAATAGGTTTTGATTCCCATTCCCAAAAACTATTCAATTTATAGCTAATTTTCTGACATGTGTAAATAGCCGTTCAAGCTACCTTAAACTGAAAAAGTAAAAGTATGCTGTTGTAATTTATTTCTGCCTTTGATAATGTGATTGGTCTGATTTATAATCCACTTTGTAAATTTTATTTTTTTGAAAAACGTTTTGTAAAATATTTTGAATACTTAAAAAAAAAATGTTGAATTATTTCATACAAAATTCGATGCACAGTTTTGTAATAACATCAAAATCCTCTCCCATCTTTCCAATAAAGAAGTGTTTGTAATAACTATGTGATACTAAAAATATGAAGAGGAAAATGACGAATGCAAAATTGCATTTTGATAGCTTCTTATCCATCAATAAATAAGTTGTTGCTACTTTATGCCTTATGTAGTACTTTATTTCATCTCTAAAGCATGGATTATTGATATCTTTGATGTAATTCCACTGCTTGAAAGAGCCTCAATAGTTAATATAATATCTTGTTAAATTTTTTCATCTTCAATTTTGGAATCATCAGTAAAAATGCTTTAATATGTAAGTGAGTATGATTTATTTATTATAAGCCGTAAAAATTATTTTATTTGTCCTCGACTGCCTGCCCCTAATTCTGAAACTAGCATAAAAGTTTTTGATATACAAAAGAATATCATGCCAAATTTGTGAAATTCCATTTTTTTTCCAGATTTAAAACATGAATGAAGTAATATAATAGGTAACCATCCCAATTTACACCTAAAATTATATTTTGTTAAGTGCTAAATAAGCGAATCTCAAAAAATAATACGTTTTAAAAAGTTTTTCTGCTCGTCCGCTTCATATCAGAAAAAGTTGTGGACGACAACCAAACAATTTATTTTGTTGGCCTTACTTAGATGTGCTTAAAGCTTACTATTTTTAGGCTTTACATTTGCAAGTAGCTTTCAGATGATTTAACAAATTAATAAATATTTACATCGATGGCATTAAAACAATATAATAGTATTATTGGTAAAAATGTGAAAAAATATCTTTACAAGAGGCAAGATTTTTTCCATCTTTCACACTTCAGTAGAAGCTCAAACAATGATTATGACAAAAGGATATCAGTTGAATATATTTTTATGAAGAATAAATACACTGAAAGAAAGAGTAATACATTATCAAACCTGGGTGACATGATTTTGACTCTATGTGCAAACATAGCTAAGATTACCACATCCCACTCAAAAATTTGAGTGTATTTTCTACACCCTGATAAAAACTGATAAAGATGATTTCCACACATTGCTGAAATCCAAGAGAAGAACATCTAGATTTAAAAAGTACATAATGTTTGCTTAGGCTGCGATCACATAGAAATATACAGTATATGGTATTCGCTATACGCTATTCGATAGCTATATTTTGTACAGGCTCGGCGAGCTATACGTTTTTTCGAATAGTGCCCTCATATGTGACACGGTAGCATCAAATTCATGTGTTCGATTGAATCTATACGCGTGCCCAGGTGAAATCGTGCACCGTATACCCGAATAGTATAGTTCTATGTGATCTCAGCCTTAGACTTGGATACTGTTGCAATTTGTCTATTTGTGAGAGACATTTATCAATTTGACTTTCAAGGACAACATGATATTGATTTCTGTTCTTGTTAGGTATGAAGTAAAGCAATGTTTAGAGAAAAATAACAGGAATAGTACAATGACATACTGCTATTTAAGTAAACATATTATTGCCATCACTAAACATAGCATACATTTCAGTTTTTGCAATGGTTTTTCTACAGTCAGTTAAAAAAGCTTTAGGCCAAGTGAAAAAATATAATAGTTTCTCGTCTGAATTTTTGAAAAAAGGAGGATGAGAGCAGTAAAAAAACTTTTTTGATGCGGTAGCCAAAACACATGCGCGCGAGTACAAGACACTATTATATTTTTTTACTTGGCCTTACTTGTATAACTGAGGTCTTGGGGTACCAAAATGAAAGCAGTGTGCACCATTGCTACATATTTTGCACATTTTAAACACATGATAGTGCTTTTACAATCTTATCAAACCAAAAAGGATTTTGGCACCCTTTTGGAAATTGAAATTTCTATTTGCCTGATAATTTGTTATATTGAAGTTTTGTGTAATATCAAATGTGGGTGTTAAAATTTGTATTGCGTGGAGTATATGTCGACATTTTACAATGATGCAGTGTAAATTTTAGGATCTCATAAGGAAACTATAGGTGGTGCTTTGAATTGTGAATACTGAGAATTGTTTTGAAATCTTTTAAGGGATGTAAGATCTTACTATCGCTGAAAACTGTTCTTTTTTAAATATTGTAGATTTTGTTAAACTTGAAATGTTATAAGAAATATATTTTTCTCATCATATTTTTGTCTAAATGGTCAGTTTTTGAGA
>JXSR01S017380.1:118909-136074 GCA_000969725.1 Ophiothrix spiculata
GGGGGGGTTACTGGGGCCCGCTGGACCCCTTCGATTTGGGTCGAGTCCGTGAAGTGAGTAGGCTTTTTGACTTCCTAATGTTGGCAAGCCTGCCTTGAGCATGAAAAGTGGATCATGAATTGCCCGTTTAATGGCAAGGATGCTGAATTTTGTTGTGTGTGTTTATGGGCTACAAATGGATTGAAATTTGGTAATCACACATCCTGTATTTTTAAGTTTCAGAAACCAGAAGTGCAGAATAAATATGAGAAATGACATAAATTAAAATGAAAAACACGACACGTGGTGAATAAAAAGAAAAGATAATAGTACAGGCTGTGAGTTTTGAAAAATCAAAGTGAAAAAGCTTTTATACTATTAAAGAACTTTTCTTCTCCGTTTATTATAAGTAAAATTTCAAGATAAATTGACCTTCCTCTAAAAATATATTGATAATTTAAGTATGTGAGACATTTTACCTCTTTTTTGAATGAAAATTATTTGGTAGATAGAATTCAAAATTTCATAGTTAAATTTGTATAACAGGTCCCATTCAATATGAAAATACTTTAAAATGTCCTCAGATTTTCATAGAATACTCTAAAAATTAACTTAAAGTTAAGTGCAAATTAATTAATTTACTGTACAGTAAAGGAATTCCTTTACAGTAAATGAATTCATTTACGTAAATGAATTACGACCTTTCCCGAACTGAACTTGCATTGCATCAATATTGTTTTATATAATATGGTATAGTTGTATATGTATTTTCAAGATGTTATTGATATATGTTGAGGAGATTGAAAAGTAGATCTTCTCATAAGTGGTTGTTGTTTGTCCTCAGAGACATTTTCAAGATCTTGAAGATGAAAAAGGTTTGAATTACAGGAAAACACGAGCAGACAAATGATATCCCTTTAGCTTTGCTTTTGCTCCTATAATTAAACTTGACTATATGTGTAGGGGTGTGTGCTCTTCCTTTACATTCTGGAACTACCTCAGAAAACATCTCGATTATTATTTCAGTATGATACTAGGGGATACGGTATGTTCAATTCAATTCTTCTACCGCTTCTGACTATCTCATTTTCTCATGGCCTGTCTAGCTTGCAAATAATGTACAGAACTGTTCCCCAGGCACTGTCATCGTGAATAGCATGTTGGCCTTGGCCTAGTATAGAGCAAAATAGGTGATGCCTTTGCGAACCGATATTAACAAGAAACTTCAAGGCTCTTTATAGGATTCTAACTATATTTTTATAAAATAATGTATAAGACACTACAAGGTTTTAGTGATGTTACTGAGTTTTTAGTCAGATAGGGTAAGTTGCAGTTAGGATTATAGAATTCAAAAGGTTTGTTAATGCTAAACCAGTCACTTTTCTGAAAATATTTCCAAGTTATGTTGTTAATTTTTACTTTTGGATTAATCACTTCAATTCCGGAATAAACACTGCGGAAGCAGGTTAGCAAATTGATACTTCCCTCTCTTTGCTACAATGAGTCCTTATTTTTCCCCTGTTCTGGTGCTGTATGTGCATTTAGTTTTCAATCCATTCTAGGTTTCACAAGTTTTATTGTGGATACTCTGGTCTTCCTCCAGCAATTTAATTGAAATAAGAAAAATCTTAGACACCAACAAAAAGGAGTCATTACAGGGTTTCTTGGGTTATCCTTCTCTATGAGCTCAAAGAATTCTTTTTTATCCCTTTTTTCTTCAACATATTAGTGATTTTAACTATTCTGTGTAGTTATTACCCATTCTCCTTAAACTGATGTTTACAGAAAACATGTTATGCTCATCATAAAACTGTAACATCTTTTTCATCCTCTACCAGAATGATTCTAGTGGATATATCACCGGTGGATATATTTTATTCATTCTGCTTCTACTTCTGGCTATCTGCTGATCTCATTTTTAAGACCTGTCTGCACATGTGTGTTACAAATTATTCTCTTTTCATGAATAGCAAGTTAGCCTTGGCCTAGAATAGGCCTTATTGGATGATGTGTATGCAATACAATATTGGAGAAAAGCTTCACGATTTTTTATCAGATTAAGACAAGCATAAGCTTAGATCGTATTGAATGGTTAATGGAACAAGAATCTTATTGTCTTATTCTTTCGTGTACAGTTTAAGCTTAAACTAGAAAATCGGTACAGGAGATAATTATGATGAGATAGAGTAGTTATAGGTGTAGGATTTGATTTTAACACATGTATAATTTACTTTCAACTTATTAATCTTGACCTCTTAAAAAGGAATTGGTGAGGTTTCATCTTAAGGTTGTTTCTTGTTAACTTGTCAGAAAAAATATGCAACCCTCAGAGGCTGAGATGAGGTTGTAATGTAAATCTATAAGAAATGATATGTTTTGTTTAATAAAGTTATTATCAATCCCGTACTCCAGCAACAAATTGGTATTTTGACTAAGAATGAGGCTATCTAGCCTGTCAAGTGCTGTTACTTTGCTTATGCACAATTTTGCTGAAAATGCAAGATGCACATTGCGTTGTAATAGTAGCGCGAAACAGAATGCAAAGCGTGGTCACTATGCACTGAAGCAGCGTGGGTCCAGGCAAGGTGCCCGCATGACGCAATCCCAGAACTTATACGAATATTTAGGGTGTAAATAGTCACGTTTTCTATCTGTACTTTCTTTAATCTACGATAAGTCCCCGTAAAATTGTCGTTTGGTATCATAAAGCTGTAAAATCTTGATCATTCGTTACCTGAATGATTCTAATGGATATACAGGGTGTGCCAATAAAAACGCAATATTTTTTGTGATTTTTTTCTGAGAGAATCAGGCTACATGTAATAAAAACAATTATCAAATATTATTGTACATAATCTCAGCTTCGAATAGCATTTTGTTTCGTAAAATTTGAGCGTTTAATTCTGAAGTTATTACAAGTTATGTGAAGCCCTTAAAAATTGGGTTGGTCCGATTTCTTGATCTCAATTCCATGATCAATAACCAGAAGTAGGTGGCAATCAAAACATTAAATGACAAGTTACTTCATCTCCAGATGAAAACTCTTATCGCTTACTTGCATCTTTTGTTTAGTGTTATATCAAAAGCTTATTGAAAGTATCCAATCAAGCCAAAAAGGATGTCAGAATAACTTTAACAATTGCCAGAAATAACGATTTCAATTGTTTTCTATCCAAAATTTCATTTTCAAAGTTTCCCTAAACCGACAAGTAAGTTCGTTTCTGAATATCTGGACCTTGATGTGGACCTTAATTGTAAAATTTATCTTGATACGCAATGTAATTCTCCCCCAAAATTACAATTGCAGTTACTGCCTCTGAGTCTCGCATTTTATCTTTTCATTTTTATAATAAAAGGTTAATACGAAAACCCTTGATTTTTTTTTTGTTTTATTTTAGAGCTTACACTGACAGAAGTACCACAACTAAAACCAGCAAAGCTGAGACTGTTAAAACTAAATTTCATTATTATTTAATAATTGCTTATAATTCTTTCTTCAAATCGATCATCTGTTTTGTTTTCAATGAAAATAATTGATCAATAATATCTTTGTGCCACAAATAATTGTAAAATTAGTTTAGCGGGTTTAAATTTATAGGGCTAATGTCTTGGATACATATCATCCTAGGTTAACATTCTTCATCCGATGACCACAAATCGGACCAGATTGAAATTTGTGCTCCATTTTGAAAATGCTGTATCTCTGACCAGGAATATCCGAATTGGATGAAACAAAGGGCATAATGAAGGGGAGAAGCTCTATTTTAATATCATTAATGTTTTGATGAGAAAAATGGCCTGCTTATATTTTAAATATTTTTGTTTTCAAATCTTGCGTTTTTATTGGTACACCCTGTATTTCATTCATTCTGCTTCTACTTCTGGCTATCTGCTGATCTCGTTTTTAAGGCCTGTCTGCACATGTGTGTTACAAATTATTCTTCTCTCTTCATGAATAGCATGTTAGCCTTGGCCTAGTATAGGCTATATTGGATGAGGTGTATGCAAACCAATATTGGTGGAAAGCTGCATAACGTTTTATCAGATTCTGACAAGCATGGGATGGTTAATGGAACAAGGTTGTTTTCGTTCTTTTCTTTGGTTTGCTCTTTCTGAAGAGTAATCTATTTTCGGTGGCTATATTCAACGATGATCTCCCATCATCTTTCACTCTATTGTATGGATTTATGTTTATAACTGTGTATATAAGATGATAATTAATACAGCTGAACTAAACAATTTGCTTCAAATTTGTCATGGTAGAATTAACAAAATATGCTGATATGAAAGAGTTAGATTCTAACCCTAACCTCCTACCTACCCCTTTTCGTTCTCAGCCTTTCTCCTGGGAAATAAGGGTGTCAAAAATTGGTGGTTTCCACCGGGGCTTGAACCAGAGACCTCGCATCCCTATCCCATGTCCACCTATACCAAGCCACCCGAGGGGCGCTGCCTAGGCAGCGATTTCATGCCCATATATATAGGACCCCCATCTATGACGTATTCCGACTTAGGCGATTTTGGTGATTTGCTGTTGTAACTTTTTGTAACCTTTGGGAGCTTTAGAGTTAAGGCACTCTGATAAAAGGTATGTTTTAACATTTGAGAGACAATGGGTGTCACTATTTATTTAACAGTTACAATGCTTGAGTAGATAGCAACTTGAACTGCCAATTTTAAAACTTAGTTAAGCCTTCCATCCCTCTTGGAATATAGGCCATCATCAGAGTCTTCTGTCTTTGGTTGTTCCTTCCAAGTCATTCTAGGTGGAGACAGTCTTTTTGTAGTCTGCCTAATGGTGCATTTACACTGTGACGACTTGTTTCGATGGAGGGTAACGTATTTGCAACTAAAAAGTTGTAACTGAAATCGACTGATAGTAACGATAGTGTGCGTGTGTGAGCGTTAACTGACTTTAAATAATGATGACGGGCGTAAAATTCAAAACTGCAATACGCAGGTCTACGTTGCTTGTCCTTACCCCCAACAGTGTAAACGCACCTTTAAGGTCTCATCGCCTGAAGTTTCTTGGTTTTTCTTTCTCTTCCCTTGTGGATTCCATGTTAATTCATGTTATGTGATGCTGTTTGTCAGCTTCCTTAAGTGTGTCTTTATCATCCCCGCCTCCTCCTTCTAATTTCATCATTCTATCTTAGTACTTTGATGGTTAATAGAACAAAATTATTTAAGGGGTTCTTCTCAGAGATGCAAATCCTCCATTGATTTTCTTAAAAATTTAGTATTTGGTAGATTTATTTGTGCTGATAACGAATCTAAAATAAAAAAATATAGGTCACCGTGCTCGTTTTTGAGATATAGGCATTTCAAAAAGGAAATATTTTCCAAAAAATCACCCGATTTACCATACAAAGTATAGGGAAAGCTCCAAAAAGTTGATCATTATGTGCTTGTAAAATAGTAAATGCTCCATTGATTTTTTTTAAATTTTACATATGTTAAAGCATTTTTTGCACATTTCAAAGTACTGAAATTAAACAAATATGGTCACCGTGTTAGTTTTCAAGAAAAAACACAAAAACTGGCATTTTAAAATAAAATTTGATTACTTTGATGGCACATCTGCATCTGCATAATTTCCCGCGTATATATTACGCAGCGATGCGGCGCGTGATTAACCAAACACATTAGTAAAGCATGCATTCTGTGTGTATTGAAATTTGAGCACGCAAAACAGATGCAGACGTTTCTTTCGATTTTTTACTCTTTATTGAAAAAAATTGTTATCCCGCAGTCGTAAGCAAAGGCATCTCTGAGAAAACCCCTTAATTTGTTTTCTTTTGTCTATTCTTTCCTAAGTTTCAGCTAACTTGAAAACTGGTATTTGGCAGATAACAAAATATGCTAAGATAGTCACATATTGACAAGCTCTGGCAAGACCATTTTTTGTTATAAATAATTGCCATGAATACAACACTTGAGTAAATTTCCACTTGAACTTTTCACTCAAGTAGGAGGTGGATTATAGATTGTACTAATTTGTGGTTATTGATAATTGAATATACAAATTGATTAACCCTTTCGATCTGATAGAACGCTTGAGCTTTTTCAAAGGAGCTTACGAGAGAACGCTTAGGCATTCCAATTCATATTGAGTGGTAAATAATTCAATATGAGCTATAGATGAGTTGACATAGGACGTCATGCCCGGCAGTGTGCTCGGTCATATCCAATGTTCCTTGCCTGGCACTATGCGTGCGCAGAAGGTTTTATTTAGGACACATGCTTTCAAAATTCACGCCAAATTAAGTAGGGCTATTGAAATGTGCAGCAGTCATATTTGTTGTTCCCTCATAAATAAATAAATAAATATGACATATTTATAGAGGATAGCCTCATCAGTGTCTAGCACTTCTTTCCATGAGGATCCTCTGACAGATGGTCAGATTTATTTACCAGTTTTAGTGCAGGAGGAAAACCGGAGCACCCGGAGAAAAACCTGCGGAAGCGAGTTTGGACTGGCAACCAATTGCACATACAGCGCCTGGACCAGGGATCGAACCCGTGACACGATCCTGGGCTCATTGGTGCAAGGCGAGGGAAGTACCTCTGCGCCACCTGCTTCCCCTCAAGCATATCTGTGGACTGGCTCCTTACCCGTGTTTATAGACATTAGTGTCAACTCATCTATATACATGTATATTTCAATTCAGGATCGAAAGGGTTAAATAGAGGTATACATGTTGCATCAATAATCTTATAGTGTGTCACAATTCATCAAACTGAAAACGGCATAATGAATCAATGTTGGATTGCTCTGTTATTTAGTGCATGTTGATTGATACAAATCTATTTGCTCTCTTTTCTTGAAAATGATAGTGTTTAATAAATAATTGTAGTACAGTGTCAAAACATTAGTTATTTTCTGCTTCATTTTGCATGAGTATCATTCATATGATCATTGGCATCGAATTGCCTAGACAGAACAAATGATCAACATTTGGTTACAGGTATTATTTGTACAGGTATACATGCACTCAATGAGAAAAATAGACTGATTGACATTGAAAAATAAATTATAGTATATTTGATTCTGCAAGGACTGAATTTGATAGGTGTTTTGGATGTATAATCATTATTCTCTCTAATCTTGCTAACTTAAGTAGCTCATATATGATGGATAACATGAGTGAGCTGTAAATGTTTCTTTTTGTCATTTTTTACTTTTTTAATATATGGGAAGACAATGTTTAGGATAACTTTAGCCGATTAATGCTCCAAGAGCAGCTATTCGGAATAATTGTGTTTTTGGATGTATTCATAATAGCTGCCTTTTGTTGAATTTTATCTAAGGTTTCTATGACGAGCATGAATTTTAAACCAAGCATATACCATTAGAGGTGACACTTAGATAAATACTGAGGTGATTCTAAATCTGACAAGAAATATAAAAATATATGACAGTTTTATTTTTACATATTCTTGTAAATTTACTATAAGGCACCACTTGGCGCTCAAAGGGTTAACAAAATATTCTAGTAATTCAGCGCTATGTTGACTGTATCTCTTCAACAAACATGATAAAGGGAAAATTTACAGGGGTTAAGAGAAAATGTGTGCTTTCATGTGGTATCAAAATCACCAATTTTATTTGGAATACACACCTTTAAAGACACACATTTAAAGGTAGTCATGGAGTGAATGGTGAAACATGTTCAAAAGACAATAAACCCTTAGGATCTTTTGGTAATGACACTAAAGCTGTAGGATCGTTTGGTAATGACTCAAAGAAAATGTTAGGGTTTTTATATTTTTGTTCAGGTTTTTGATATGAAACTTTTGCAGGTTTAAAAAAGCATATATAGTGTGAATCTTAAAAAAAAAATCAAATTTCGTCAAATGTTTCACATATTTTCACATGTAGTTCAAAATGAAGTGTGCTGACTTTACGGCTCACTTGTGATGGACAGCCACATATAGGAATCATGGCCATCCCAGTGTCAACCCAGTATTATATGGACTGTCACACTGTGACTGGATTCTTTTGTATCAGTATTTCATGAATGTTGCTAACGTTTCTGTCATATACTGTGAGCTGAGTCTAAATTAGATTATATCTGTGTGTGGCAATATTAGCCAGGTAGCGTTTTCTTCAAATTATGTCAGGCATTTGAGAGAGTAAAATGTTATAGCGGCAACATCTATATGGCAAAACACAAATTTTTAGACAATAACGCGTAAAATTTATCAGATAAATCTTCGGATCTGAGTCCAAATAGGCCAAATTTAAGGATTGATTATATCTTTGATCTTATTTAGACTGAAATGATAGATCATATCAAGATTGCTTATGGTCATGCTTTTTAATGTGGGCACCCATGAAAGGTGGATTTGTTACATGGAGAGTGATTTATGCATCAATTTTTGTCATATCTTTTCAACAATCAAATGAAATGTCATAATTTTGGTATGATTTCAAAGACAATTTATTTGACTTTCAAAAAATTAAGAATAGAGCCCAAAATGAAGTGATTAATTAAGCTTAATGACCCGTTAAAGCTACTTAGCCAAGGGTGGAGGCGGGTGCGGATGAGGCATCATGAAAATTGTGCATAAATTGTTCTGTCATATCTTCTTAAAAATCCATTGAAATGTATGATTTTAAAGTCTAGTTATTGTTTATCAAAAATAAGTTGGAATTAACCCGAATAAAGTTGATAATTAACGTTAATAACAAGTCAATAAGCTAATTTAGCCAGAGATGAAAACAGGCATAAATGTGGTTGGTGTGGATGAGATATCAACCTTCCGTTGAAAATATCAAGTGTGGAGAAAAATCACTCATACTGGATGCTGTGATTTTTCTCTTTCATATCTTAAACTCTTGAGTAAACTCAGATGATCGGCAATCATGAAGACAAATCTTAAATCAACTTTGATATTTTATAGAAGTAAGTCTTGACTTTATTGAACAGGACAAGAAAATGCCCAATGCCCATCTATAGAAATCCATCAGATTTTGCCTAATTATGTTTTGTCCAAGAATGGGAAGCTCTTGAGATTAATGTTAGATACCCAAATGTATGAAATTAGTGAGTTTTTGTTTTTTAAACTACCAGTATTACTTGGTATTTCATCTGACATTGTTCAAATATGTGCAGTTTTCAGAACAGCACTTCTGTTGATAAAATGCTAAATTTAAATACAAATAAAACTCAGAATATTCCAAATTTAAGGAATACAATCTGTAGTATGTCAATTGACCAATCAGGTGTCAGATAGGTTTATCTTGACATTTTGGAAATGTGTAGATGTACAATTTGGCAATACTGTAAAACATGTTAATTTCGCGAGGTATTTAATTTCGCGATTTTCGCGAGGGCAAATAATTCGCGAAATTAAATCCTCGCGAAAATATTGTCCAAGTTCATGGTTTTTTTTATTAAGAAATGGCTTGTCAGCTCTTGTATTTGTGTATTTGTTAAATAGCCCCTCTGTGATACGATCTATTAAACCTCACCCCTATTTTGATGTTGTAAATGGAATGATCCAAGTTGATGTAAACAAACTTCCGAACTGTCTTGCTGTCGTCGGCATTCAATGTAGTCTTTATTGGGTTGGTATGGTCGTTAAATTTTTGATTTATTTCTGCAATATGACTGCTTACTTTTACAACAGTTTTAAACATCATGTGTGGAGCCTTTTTTCATGCAGACTTTCAAGGTATTTTAGTAATATTTTGACAGGAAAACAGAAGGCTAGAAGATAATATTTGGCCTTCCGAATTCGGAAGATATACTAATCATTGCAAAATTTCAAATTCGCGAAATTTAATACTCGCTAAAATGTCAATTATTGCGAATTCGTGAAATAAACTACCCGCGAAATTAAAGTGTTTTACAGTATATGAAAACATCAATACCCAGATAGCAAAGTTAGTCAGCCCAATGTTGGCCCAACGTTGGGACAACTAACTTTGCTATCTGGGTACTACAAAGAGTATGTGCTCACATATCTTCCAGAGAAACCTTGCACATACATCTCAATTATTCTTTCAGAATGATTCTTGTTGATATTTTCTGTTCGATTCTACTACTAGTTCTAGTTTTGACAATCATTCTTTTTAAAGCACGTCTATGTTACAATTAATTCCCAGGACTGTTCTCAGGGCACTGCCTTGGAGACGAATGGGTTGCCTTGACTTAGTATAGAGCAAAATGGGTGATGTTTTTGCATGCAATATTAACAAGATGCTTGAAGGCTTTTTATTTTATCAGATTCTGACAGGCCTTGGATGGATTAAAACAAAATAAAAATGTGAAAAGTTGCTAGGAAAGAAAGGGTAGTTCCAATTCTAAAAATCTTCTAGTATAGTTAGACTCACCAGGTATACACTGTATGCAGTGCCCCAAGAAGGAGCATTCGCACTGGGGACCAACGGTTTAACGTGACAAACCACTGAGCAATTAGAGTAAAGTTTCTTGCCAAAGGAAACAAGGAGTTAACTATCCATCAGTTGTGATTTGATTATAAAGATGCTTTCAGCATGTCTTTGTTTTATGTCTTTAGACCTGGAGAACTTCAGCTTCTATGTAATGCTGACATACATAGACTGAAAAGAGATAGAAGGGAATTTTAAATAAAATCAAATAGTTTTAAATATCTTTAAAAGCATCTTTAATGTGAATCTACTTTTACTTTTCCTTATACCAAGGTATTTTTAACAAATCAATATAACTTTTAATATACCTAGAAGTAATTTTACTTAATATACAGGTATATTATTTTCACAATATACTATTTAAATTAATGTACTGAAGATAACATCAAACTTCTGATGGAATATCAAGTGCTTAGAAAAGGACTTGTATTGAATGCTGTTAAAATTGTTTCATATTTCAAAGCTCTTGAGTAAATTCAGATGATTTGCAATCATAAAGACAAATCTTTTATCAACATAGATAATTCCAAGAAATAAGATTAATTGAACAGGCCAAATCAACTACCAACTGACCATCTCCAGAAATCTGTAAGATTTTGTCTAATTATATTTTGTCCAAGGATGGGTAAGCTCTAGAGATTTATATTAGATCCTATAGAGAGATGTAAGGAATTATATATGCATTTTTTACATAGTATTTGGCATTGAATCTGCTGTCGAAAGTGTGCAATTTACCAGAGGAGGGTGGCCGTGGCAACTATTACTGGTTGCTGTACTGGTATCATAGATGATACCCGGCTGCGTCATGTCCTACACCGCCTCCGGTGTAAGCTGTGGAAAACTCATGGAAAAATACAACTTCCGGGATGGTCACTAAAATTATATTCCTAATTGGTAAAAAATATGATAAAATCTATCAACGCTTGAACCCAGCAGATTTGGAATAACATAATTATTTTTATTACTATGAGAACACTTTTGTAATTTTTGAGGAAAGGTAAAAACATGATTTTGTAATATTTTCTTCAATACGTGACCCAATAGAAATACACGTAAAATGTATCCTAAATTTGCATTTTAGAAATCCCTCGTCCCTAAATCTACTAGCTTCAGTAAATCGTGTCCTATGCTGCCTACATTTTGCACAACACTGCTTCTGTTGCTCAGGCCCGTAGCCAGGATTTTTTCAACGGGGACCTTTTGTGTTTCGGTCGTCCCTAAACTAATTTGAGTTGTTTTGACAAAGTGACAAGCAAAAAAAAAAAAAAGGTTTTCAATAGTTTTCCAAGCATTTTGTGTATAGTATTTTATTAAGAAACAACCTACATTTATGTGTTTTGGTGCTTTATATGTGTTTTTTGGTGGTCATTTAGGGAATTTTTGTGGACTTTCTTTGGGATTTGACTGAAAAGAGGGACAGGCGGTCTCCCCTTTTGCCCCCCCCCCCCACCTACAGGCCTGCTGTTGGTTAAATGCTAGACTTAAATAAAACTCTGAAAAGGCTAAATTTAAGGATTATTATCTTCTTAATTAGATTTATTTAAGGTGTGAAACTTGGTAGATGAAAAAAGCTCATCGATATAATAATTTTTAAGAATACAAAAAAAATTCATGTAGAACAGTGTTAAATGTGACCAGCAGATAGGTTGCTGTTTTTGCTGTGAACAACATTTGAGATGAGTAGACATATAATTTAGCAATATATAAAGACATCAACAACACAACGATTGCTTAAGAATATATTTCACTTATCTTCCAAGAAAACTTCGGCACATACATCTCAATTTTCCCTCAGAGTGATTCTCTGGGATATTTTCTGTTCGATTTTATTACTAGTTTTGAGAATCACGCTTTCTCAAGGCCTGTCTACATTACAAAAAATGTATAGAACTGTTCCCTGGGCACTGTCTTCATAAATAGCATGTTGGCCTTGGCCTAGTATAGAGCAAAATGGGTGATATCTTGGCTTGCAATATTAACAAAGAGGCTTGAAGGCTTTTTATCAGATTATGACAGGGCTTGGATGGATTAAAACAAAATAAATATGTCAAGAAAGTTTGATCTGAGATGAGATAGCTGAGGAGATAGCTGTAAAGGTGGTTTCAGACTAGCTGTCATTGCGGCACACAACGTTGCGGCAGACGACCAAAATTTGCAATTTTGAGTTGTTGCAATTTTGAGTTGTCGTACTGTAGCACGGCACATTTGCATATTGCCGCAATGGTCTGTCGAAAGAAAAGTTGAATTTATTCCAACTCAAAATGTTGTGTTGTTACGACCATCACCCCAGGGTAATCGATATATCAGCTTGTTGTAAGGCAAGGAGATGCGACGAGGCCGAGTTTGCGCACTTTAAATTTTTGACGACCGGCAAGTCTGAAACCAGCTTAAAACCGAAAGAGGAGATAGCTGTAAAACCATTTTATACAATTATCTGTCAAATTATTATTTGATTTTAAATATGCTGTTGTCATGTCTTTGTCTTATTATCTTCAGAGCTAGAAAACTTCAGAATTCATTTTATAATGATATACATTGTCTGAAAATAGATCGATTTTACATAAAATCAAATAAAACAAATTTAAAGGAATTCAAAAGAACCTTTAATGTGAGTCTGCTTTTTACCTTTTCCTATTCCCAAGTTTTTTTTAACAAAACAATATAATATGACTGTTTTTCACAACATCACTTCTGTGGGTTAAATGCTAGACTTAAAATTCTGACAAGGCTAAATTTCAGGATTAATATCTTTTCAATTAGATTTAATTAAGGTTTGAAACATGGTAGATGAAAAGAGCTAATCAATATTACAATTTTTAAAAAAAATCATGTAGAACAGTGTTTAACGTTACCAGCAACAAGGTTTCAGATAGGTTGCTGTTTTTCCTGTGAACAACATTTGAAATGAGTAGACTAACAATATATAAAGACATCAACAACACAAAGATTGCTTAAGAATTTATTTCACTTATCTTCCCAGGAAACTTTGGCACATACATCTCAATTTTCCTTCAGAGTGATTCTCTGGGATATTTTCTGTTCGATTTTATTACTAGTTTTGACAATCACGCTTTCTCAAAGCCTGTCTACATTACAAATAATGTATAGAACTGTTCCCTGGGCACTGTCTTCATAAATAGCATGTTGGCCTTGGCCTAGTATAGAGCAAAATGGGTGATGTCTTTTCGTGCAATATTAACAAAGAGGCTTGAAGGCTTTTTATCAGATTATGACAGGGCTTGGATGGATTAAAACAAAATAAAAATGTCAAGAAAAGTTTTATCTTGCTAGGAAAGATGAGATAGCTGAGGAGATAGCTTTAAAACCGTATTGTACAACTATGTATCAAATTATTATTTGATTTTAAATATGCTGTTGCCATGTCTTTGTCTTATTATCTTCGGAGCTAGAGGACTTCAGAATTTATATTATGATGATATACTGTCTGAAAAGAGATCGAGGGAATTTTACATAAAATCAAATAATAACATAAAAGGAATTCAAAAGCATCTTTAATGTGAATCTACTTTTTACCTTTTCCTATTCCCAAGTTATTTTTAACAAATCAATATTACTGTTAATATTACTTGAAGAAGTAATTTTACTTACTGTGCAGGTAGGTATAATATTTCTACAATATACTTTTCAATGTTATTAATGTATTGAACGTTACTTCAACCTTCCGTTGAAAATGTGAAGTGGAGAAAGTATTGAACGCTTGTAAAATTGTTTGTTTCATATTTTAATACTCTTGAGTAAACTCCAATGATTTGCAATCATGAAGAAGAATCTTAAAATCAACATTGATATTTCGTAGAAATAAGATTCATCTTTATTGAACAGGCCAAAATAAATGTCAATAAACTACTTTCTACCATAAATCCTGGGGTTCCTGCGCTATTGACCGCTATTGGCGCATGATGTCATCTGCACACAAGTAATATGGTTAAATGCACAGAAACTCCCCGAATTATGATACTTTCAAGATGTATTATTTGCAAAAGGCTACAAAATTGATGTGATCGCCCATCTGGCTAACTTTATTAACCCTTACAGTACCCACCATTTTTAGCATTTTCTCGAGGAAGGGGTCAAATAAACTAAGTGCAAACACGTCATAGGGTGGGGGAGGAAGAAAAAAATCGCGAACCCGCGACCTCTGGGCTTCGTGCTACGGGGGGAACTCAGGCAGGCTAGCCATTCTGTGTTTAGATATAGACTGGGGTGATTGCGTAATGATTGATCGTTACTTATTTGGACTTAGGCTGTGTATGGTTTTACTTGGTTAGGGTTTTTGAGGATTGTCTCTATAACCCTAATAGTACCCACCGTTTTTAGTATTTTTACAGGGAAGGGGTCAAATAAACTAAGTACAAACATGTCATAGGTTGGGGGAGGAATAAAAAAGAAAAAAATCACGAGATCCATGACACACATCTTTTCCAACTATCTTTATCACACATTCAACTTCCAAGCTCATTGAAGTTCAAGCCAGTATCTCTACATATGGTATCAGGGTACGTTAATGGTCTACAGCGACCTCTGCTTTCAGAGGCGAGTGTGGGCTTCGTGCTACGGGGGGAACTCATGCAGGCAAGGTATTCCGTGTTTATATATAGACTGGGGTGATTGGGTAATGATTGATTGTGACGTATTTGGACTTGGGCTGTGCATGGTTTTGTATGGTTTTACTCGGTTAGGGTTAAGACACTGGGGCAAGTTCATTCTAACAGTTGAGATTATGTGTACACAAAGAAATATCAACCAGATGATATATGCTGCATATTAAACTGAGCAAATGTTTCTGCGCGTCTATGCTTTATACCTTAGAGTCTTACCAAATGGAACATCATTGCTTAAGGGGGAGAGCACGTTACTCAAGTTTACGTTTTTGCAAGTTTAATTTGTACCATAACTTTTAAACAAAGTGCTTAAGTTAATAAAAGTATACATTTCCAGAAATTTTTTGGCCATCCAATCTGATAAGATTATTTCTACTTTTACGTAAACAACTGCCTGGTCATTATCAGGTAACAATGACTTCTTATATTGATCTGCGTAGGTGATATCATTAGCGCTTAATGCGTTTTTTTTCCTTCATACAACGCACATCAAGCGCGCGTATGTACCCCATCATCATCATCCTTCGACTTCCGTCGAGATCCATGACACACATCTTTTCCAGCTATCTTTATCACACATTCAACTTCCAAGCTCATTGAAGTTCAAGCCAGTATCTCTACATATGGTATCAGGGTACGTTAATGGTCTACAGCCTCTGTTTGGACATGGCAGTCTTAAAAGAAGAAGGTCTGATATGATTTGGTCATTGGCTCTAAAGCAGTGACCGGCAAACTGGGCTCTCCTCTGTGCCACGGTTGTAGAGATGGGGGTTAAATCACCATAGATCTGATGCTTAGTTGGATGTTGTTTCCAGGACATATTTTGGATGCGCATTAGTAGCCTGGTGTAGGTGCCATCTAAGCGGTCTTGAAGCTCTTTCTTCATAGTCCATGTTTCTGCGCCATACAATAAGATGCTTTCAACACAGGCCCTGAAGAATTCAATCTTGGTTGCCCTGGTAATATCAGTCTTCCATATGACATCAAGCTTGTTACAGGCAATCCATGCTTGTCCCTTTCTTGTCAAGAAGTCCTTTTTGCTATCAAGTACATATGACCCGAGGTATTTAAAGTCGTCTACTTCCTTGATGGCAGTTCCATTCATTGAGCGGATAGGAGGATGATCAGATGTTTCATTGAGGATCAAGCATTCGGTCTTCTTTGCATTGAGCATTAGTCCGACCCTAGCCGACGATTCTTCGAATGCAACTAGTAGATCTTGAGCAGATGACATAAGTTCTGCGGTCAGGGCGACATCGTCTGCATAGTCTAGGTCTGTCAAATACTTTTGACTTTGACGTCCAGATCTTCTGCCAATTGTGAGGCCCTTGTCACTCATGGTGTCAGCTGACTGGCGCAATACATAGTCGACCTCAACAACAAAAATACATAGTCTACCACAATAACAAAAAGGAAGGGACCCACACACGCGTGTTTATTAGGTGATATTAGGCGATGATCGTCATGCCTGGACTGATCGAAATTATCTTGTAGGGACAAGTAGATCTTTGTAAGTAAGAAATAAATTTAGTAAAGTATTTCTTCTTAAAACTATACATAAAAGGCATTAACAATTTCAAAAGAGCGGTTATTAATGACAATAATAACTTTGCACCATCTTTTAATTCGGTCATTGTTTAAAATCATCGGTGTTTGTTTTGTGCCTCGGTACTTTTCTTCGGGAGCTACGCTCCCTCAGAAAAGTACCTCGACCATCTTTGCCCATCTTTTAATTCAGTCATTGTTTAAAATCGTCAGTGTTTGTTTAGTGCCTCGGTACTTTTCTTTGGGAGCTACGCTCCTTCAGAAAAGTACGTCGGCCCAAAACAAACACCTCCGTTTTTAAACAATGACCTCAAAAAAGATGGTGCGCAGTTATTAATAATTAATTTAGGGATTTATAAGTCGGCAAATAGTTGAATTGGACGAGTTCAAAGTCACACCGGTTTACGGTATATCAAATGATAAAGGTTTCGTGCGAAAATACTAAGTGTCGACAGTGTTCCTTGCTTTCTGAAAGGGGAAAGACAAATATTATTTTAGTTTTCATTTACCTTTATTTACCTTTGTTTTTTTTTAAATTGTTTGCAAATGAATAAGTAGAATCTTCTGCAAAAAGTACATTTATGTGCATTGACTTCAGTAATCGCCTATTTATAACCAGT
>JXSR01S017383.1:13034-30392 GCA_000969725.1 Ophiothrix spiculata
TTAATTTCTCTGCCTTTCTTCAATATGTGACTCTGGATGACGTCTATCCAGTCTTCTATGTCATCTCTTGCTAGAGCACCATAACGATTCTGGGAAAAAGTCAATGACACAGGATTAATGCAGTCTATTATAGTGGAAGCAAAAAATAAAACAAATTATGTTCATGTCCGAAATTTGTTTGAAACAATAATAGCAATCTATAATGACATTTAATTCACAAAAACACCCCCCACACACATAGTGATATCTCATTTGCATAATTCACATCCATGCAAACCTTCCAATTCAGTTTACAGAAAGTAATAACTTGCTCAACTTAAACTCTATGTCTGGTCATTGTACTTACAGTGATATTGAAGGCAGTGACAGCTGTATTTTACTGAAATCAGCTTGCTTTATTTCTCTG
Organism: Ophiothrix spiculata; assembly: GCA_000969725.1. Classification (NCBI taxonomy): domain Eukaryota; kingdom Metazoa; phylum Echinodermata; class Ophiuroidea; order Amphilepidida; family Ophiotrichidae; genus Ophiothrix; species Ophiothrix spiculata. Next base: position 13,441 of record JXSR01S017383.1, read on the forward strand.
CCTTTCTTCAATTATATGTGACCCTGAATGACGTCTATCCAGTCTTCTATGTCATCTCTTGCTAAAGCACCATAACGTTTTTTGGGAAAAATTCAATGACACAGGGTTAATAAAGACTATAATAGTGGAGGCAAAAACTTTGACAATTTATATGACTGGTTGCAATATGTGTGTTATGGTAAACATATGTGCCCCGTCATATCTAAAGGTACCTTAATACCGGCATAGTAAATTACGAGATACGGGCCATTGAAGCTAAGCATAGTCAAAGATCACGTCCAAGGTCGAATTTCCAATTTCATCGGAAAGGTTATCATTGAAGTGTATTCTATCATATTAATCAGGTTCCACATCCAAAACATAACATGTATTAAAAACCAAGCTAAAAATCCTCTCTCTATTCAAGATTTACTAAGTATAAAAACTTTAAACTCGATTTTCTCAAAACTATAGTTTTCTGAATCAGCTCGATGCCTTTTACCAATTTGGGTGTAGCTTCGCAACCGAACATCCAATAACCAAAAGCAAGGTGTCATTGTAAAGCTTAAAATCTCTTTCAGATGATACCAAAAAATTGATTTTGATTTTGCCGACCTTCAAGTACCTTTCGATATGACGGGACACATATACAGTCAAATTTACACCAAAGCTTAGTTGCCAAGAGCCATAATATCAAACTCTGTTTATCTTTTTTCACATTATTCCATACTCCGGATGAAAATTTGCATTGTCTGATAGATCTTTGAATTGGTAGGTTGTGGATTCAAACCCCACTACTGCAAGCAACTACTCACATCCTTCATTAAGACCAATTTAGTCTGAATTTGTTAATTAACCTGAGCAATACTGGGGAGATGCCATGGGAAAAACAACATAGCTAGGTGCAAATACGTGTGAGTACAATGGTCAAGTTAAAGCAAAATGATTGTGCCATCTTTCTGACAACAACATAATAATATTGGCAAGTACAACACTTTGCATAAGACCTTGACCACGTAAGTATTAACAGCAATTTTATTAACAGAGACAGGTACGTTATCCTCTGCTATAAAAACACTTTGTTTCCAATTTGGGTCATCATGGTGCTTGTTTTAATGCTTCTATTATAATTTATTTTGAAGGTTCCATCATGCCCTCTGCACTAACAAGTTTAGGTGTCATAATATTTTGATATACTATGTCTTATGACATTAATTTCTAAATAAAAACAGTAAATATATGGAATAATTTGCAAAATTAATGCCATACCTTGTGTGTAGAATCATCATCTTCAGCCATTATTGGTCCACTGCTGAACGAAAACCCTTCAACTGCACAATTCCCCAATAATCAACAATGCTTTATTTTATTCTTTTCAACATAGAGAAAAAAATAGGGACTTCGGTCTAAAAGTTATATTGAAAATGGGTCAAGCTCAGTGAGCAAATACAGTGATTTTGCTCAGTAATTCATGTACTACATGTACATGATGTTGACAATGATTTTTCATTTGGAAAAAAGTTTTATTTTTTTAGCCTATTTTGGATGGTTTTGAAAATGCTATAAAAAAGAGGACAATTCGAAATTTTTGAAGGAATATATAGCATTAATTAATGCAACTAAGGTACTTAATTACCATATTTTTCAGCAAAACTTTTCTCAGATCTCAAGAACATACACCCTTTCCCTGACCAGGTTTCATTAAAAATAAATTTTCTGATTTTTGAATTAGATCTAGAGTAGATTGAAAAGTGTCAACCTAAATGTTCAGACTGTGACCCTCTTCTAGGAAAGGTTTTAATACATACCTTGTGTGATGATAATTGTATTAATTAAGTTAATGAAAAGCTTTTAGGACAATGTCATTATACTTCTTTGAAAATCCAGACTCAAACTTTGAACATTTTTCTCAATAGCTTAATTTCAGGCTAAGTTTAGTGCAAAGTGTCTCACGAGCTGGACTTCAATAACATTATTTATCTTTTGACCAGAAAATTTAATTTGAAACTCCCATTTATTAGGTACATATCTTATACCCAAAAGGGAGCATTTGGATGTGTCCCTCAGTTTACATCATTGGGACAAACAAAATTGTACTAAACATTGTTAGAGAATAGTTTAATTTGAAAGTTACATAGGCATATTTTTTTTGGCTAACAACATAAAAATATAGGAATTATAGGGTATTTTTTTTTTATCTTTATAGGGAAATATAGGGAAAGCTGAAAAATATAGGAAATATAGGGCCAGTTGAAGCCCTGAATATCAATTTGAATTTTGCTCATGAAACTGGTCTTATAAAATTAATATTTCAACTGCTAATAAATTACATCAATTTTAGCAATTGATGCATATATTCTTGCTCGAGCTTAACCTTAATTTAATTAGACAGCAAATCTTTTAATTGAGAAAAATCACCATTTTAAATTCAACATCTCAAGATTCAGCTCAGTCTTCCATTATTTAATACCTATTTACACAATTTGTCCACCTCACAAAATATCAAACATTTTAACTAATACAGTGATAATATTTCTAATTTACATGAGTTTTACTTACAATTTTTACTGCCATATCTGAGACTTGTTCACAGGCTAATATGGAAGCCGAAGCCCTAGCTGTAGTATTGGTACGCACAGGTGTGTATAGTTCACAGGCGTGCTCCACATACAACCATGGTCCAGCCGTGCACACCCATCAAAAGTGCCACAAGTCCCAACCAGAATATTAAAAAGACTGGTAGTCCGCAGGTAGCTAGTTGTTAACATTATAGTTTGGCCAAGGCAATTCCCAAGCGATTCCAGGCCTACAGGTTTAAATTACCTGCACCTTTACAACTAACCAAAAAGCACCCTGCCCAACATCTGTCTACAGACGGGAGTATATGACTGCTCCCAACGCGATGTTAATTTGGAGAGAGACAAAATTTTCTCCCCAGCCTGATGCAAACGTTTGCTGAATATACTTTAGCACAGTGAGAAATCCTTTGTCATTACTCAGTAAAGTATCTCATCCTATTGTTATCTACAATACGCCGGGAAAGTAGTGACATCATAATTTATGTTAATCACCCAACATGTGCGTTTTGGACCCAAACAAACGGTGTGACAATTTTTGCCACACGTTAAGTCTATGGGGAAAAAAAGTCCGACTCCGATTCTATACCATAACTTTCGTCTAAAACAAAAATAAGGGAAAACATGCTGGCCTATTATGCTGAAGGTTGTGATAACAAGCCAGGACGGGACCCCTGCCGTTATTTTCGTCTTCCAACTGAGAAAAATCAGTCTGAATTGTATGTTTATGTGTGCCTATTTTATTAATACGTATGATTAGTGGACATGATCATTTCTTTGGGTCCAAAATGCACGTGTTGGGTGATTAACATAAATTATAACGTCACTACTTCCCCGGCGTATAACATGAGTAGATAAAATTACCACATGAATAACTTTGATGCCAATTAATAGCTACAAAGATCATTAAACTCAATAAAGTGTGACTTTCACTAACCTTCAGAATACCGGAGAGGGAGGGGGGTACTCAGTTAGGTTTCGGTAGGGAAATTTGAAATACCACCCATGTATATACCGATTTGCACGAAAAAAGGACCCATCCATATACCAAATACCCAAATTTGGAGTCAAATCTATCACAAAAATTGAATTTTTGTGCAAAAACTTTTGTTTTTAATTTAGGAAAAAAACCTAAAACATGTGCCTTTTTGGCGCAAATTTAAGAAAATTTTGAAAAACAAACCCATCTAAATACACATTTTGGCATACCAGACAGCCTGATTTTGCTACCCAAGTTTGCGGCACATCCCCGTAATCGCTTTTGTACTTAGAAGTACCTCCCCTGGGTTCAGAATATACAAGGTGGATCAAATATAATTATCAAAGCAATTTGCTGTGATTTTAATAAAAAATAAAAAATAATTTTTTGATAACTTCCTGTTTTGTTATCGATTTCCAAATACAATATTACGGTAAATAATATCTGAAAATTAATTCTAAGGTCACACCTTCCATCAGTTACCAGCTGTGAGTGGCACTCTACAAGTCTTTGAGACGAAAAAATGGCTTCTCTTGCTTAAGCAGTATGCCAGATTGACCCGGTGTCATGAATGCTACAATCCTACCCATTTATTGTCCGGGTACCTATATATTTGTATAGTATGTACTTTGTACGTGTATTTGATCACACATCAAGGTCACGCTTTACTCCGTTGAAGTCAATGGAGGGGGGATAATAAAATGGACAGGACTGTATCATTCATTACACCGGGACCAGGGATAACTAGTAGCTAGATTTGATTTAACAAGAAGTAAAAACCCAATGTAAGCGTACAACACATTGTAAATTATATGAATTTGACAAAGATAAAATTCAAATCCATCATAAAGTTACAAATGATCCAAGGGGTAATTGCAAGTTAATGATGGGTTCGGACTTCCGATGCATTAAATTAAAATGTGTTGCATTTAAATGTTAGTGAAATCGACCCCCTGGACCCTTTTGTCATACCATTATTAAAAATGATCTCTCACAATATACAAATATGGCCGCTTTGAGGGGCATGGTTTAAATTATATTCCCGAGGTGATCTCAAAACCATGAATATGCCCGAAGCGAAGCTGAGGGCATATTCATGGTTTTGAGATCACTGAGGGGAAATAATTTTAACCATACCCCGAACAAAAAGCAGTCAATATTCGTTTTATATACCGAATATATAGATTTTTGTCCTCTGGTTGGTTAAAAGAACCATTTTAGCACTAAAAGCGCATGATGATAATTTACGATATTTGTTTCTCCTTTCAGTGCTGACCGCGTCGTATTGTGCGCACAAGATAACTTGCTCACGCACTGCAGCGCGTGTTTGACCATCATGCTTAAGGTCGCGCGCGTAAAGCTCGAGTTACACGACGCAAAATACATTGACCGGGCATAGTGAATGCTATGCCCCGGGCATAGTAAATTTATAGGGCATAGTTCAATCAAGGCCCTCACTTTTAACCAATCAGAGGACTGGAATCTATATATGAGGTATATAATATCAGATATATGCAAAATGCCTCAATCCCCTTTATATCAGAAAATGCTGTTGTTCATTTTCATTCTAAAAGATGACCACGGTGTTAATTTAGAGGGCAGTGTCACAAAAAATGTTGGTTAATGGTGGGATGACTTTGACAAAACACTCGCGTGGCAACTAAGCATAAGATTTGCGCTTTATACTCAAAACGATACGTGCACACTTGTTATCTACGCTTTGCTGAATAAATACCGCAAAATAGTATTGAGTGATCCCGACTCAATGGGCCTTCAGTGAAGAAACTTTTAACATGTGCTTTCCTACACTACAAAATTACATATTTGCTGATTTTTAAATTTTTGGCTGGTCAATTGTGAATGTCAAGTGGATGTCAAATCAAGAAAAAAATATGGGGTCACCGACTGTTTCAAAAAGACAGGGCGAGATGAAATTACATGGGGCAAAATCTAAACAATTTTTATCACCGGAAATGTCGAAATTTGTGATTGAATAAGTTCATCAGGATCAGTTGATAAAATATTCAATAGGTTCATTAATCTGATCCAAGTAGTAACATGAATGTTTACTTACTGCGGAGGTTTCGAAGGAGACTACCATCTCTCTCAACGCTAGATGAGTGACTGGTGACAGTAACCATAGAGGCTGCTTCTCGTCGAGCTTGCAGTGTTGCCAGATGATTTTTGGTGGTTTCCAAAAACTCATCAAAAATGTGTGAGACTTGATACTGTCCTTCATCTCTATTCATGGTGGTGCCCCTCCTCTTTCAGATTTCAACTGCTTCCTTACTAATCCATCCTTTATATCTGTATTCCTCCGTGCCTATGATCTTTGCATTGTCCCATTATATAACATGGTTTGTGTCTACTACATGATCAGTGAGCAGATTTGTTCGCATTAGAGAGAGAAGCCTCTCTGGATGCGTGGGTTGCGATCTTTTTACTATATTTTTCCACTTCCGATATAAGTTTATCTAAACGAGTACCAAATTTCTGCCCTGTTTCTCCTGTGTAAACTTGATTACAGGTTCTACACAGAGTTTCATAAATCGCGTGTGTAGTGTTAGCTTTCCCATAAAATTTTCGGGCCAATTTAAAACATGATTTTTGGACCTCGGGGCCAAAATTACACATTTTGGTCCAAAAATGAACTCACCGTCATGTTCAGTACGCAGATTCGCTTCTAGAAATATATACTTTTATTTGGATTTAATTGTCCGTTGCTCAGTTACACAGCAAAAAATATTTTGGAAAACGAAGGGTTGACAGGGCCCTTAAATAAATGTGACAAGTGTGGCCGCTATTGCAGATGGAATTTTCTAGCACTCACATGACAATATCTCAGTTAAAATTGATAACACAAACATGAACCTTAAAGAATAATCAGAAATAGTAATCTTAAGGTAATTTCCCGGGGGTAATTTGTACTGTTTATTTCTTAGTATAGTAATGCCATCAAAATGGTTCCAGTTTCAACATTACAACAAATACACATTCATAATCAACATGGTGTCCAAATCCACACTATCAAATACTTTATACAAATCATTCTCATCATGTTACATAACCATTGAAGCTTATACAATACTTGACCAAATCTGAAGGGGTGGGGTACTCAAGTATTACTTTGAAAGTATGTATGACATTCAAGAAAATATTAAAAATAAAACCATGGAATTTGACATTTTAAGAAAAATAACCATTTTAAGTGCTTGCTTAGATCCCTATACCACTAAAAGGACAAAATCAGTGGTGCTAAATTGTGGTCCCTTCAAAAATTTATGGTAATACCAGATACCATGGCCTGCCACACAGACTTTGAGGCAATACCTGTTGGTTGTTGCAGTCATAGACCAAAAAAGGTTAGCTCAAACGGTAAGGTGCTTACTTACAGTGATTAAGGTCCCCAGTTCGAACCCTGCTGGTGCCAAAAAGTTGAGTGGCTTGAAATTCCCTTGATCAAGGAACTCGCTGCTAATTATCTCGTGGAAACCCATATGAAACTCAGGGAACTGATCTGGGCAGCGATGGAGCATATGTGGACTGATCAAGGTTCAGTGCCCCAAGAGGTTGGCACAGAATTTGAAATGATGCTTGGTGTGGAATGGAGCTTACTTAGGCAACAGTGGTCAGCGAACACCTGTGAAGTGTGCTAAGGCCATGTGGAATTACAGTTGCAAATCTGTCCCCTGTATTTATCCCAGGCAATGAATACATAATTTTAACTTGGTTAAAAAAATACCCCCTCAGGTGACAAAAAAAACAACCACCTTATTTTTTTGGGTCAAACCGACATAGATTTTGAGTTTTGCCAAAATTATGAAAATCAGCTGTTTTGGGCAAACAATTTATTACATGGATAGGTTTTTTAATTTTACATTCTTTCTCCTGATTTTCAGAATTTTTCGACTACTTCAGGCTAATTTTACAACCAACGGAGCAACCCTATAAACAGAGGGTTTGCTTGGTTAAGATTCTTCAAATTCTAGACCCTATTTTTGACCCTTAAAAAATCAGTGTTGTAAGACCCAATGTTGGGTATCACAGGTGGCACATACCTACCGAAATTGTTTGCGTACCCCCTCCCAGGACACAGACCCTGAGGCAATACCTGTGGGTTCCTGCAGTAATAGAATGATAAATTCCCAAGGTAGCATCACTACTTTTCTCCTTTTAATGATATCAAATGTACAGGGATTTGAACACAAACTGTATGCATAAATACCCCCTTAGGTGGCGATCAAACAACGACCCTATTTTTTGGATCAAATCAACATTTTGCCAAAATTACGTAAAATCAGCTGATTTTAGCAAAAAATTATTACATGGATAGGTTATTTTACATATTTTCTCCTGAATTTTGGACTACTTGAGAACAATTTTACACCCAACATTCCTTGTTAAGGTTCTTCAAAATCTTTGTGGTTAAATATTGAACTTTTTTCTGGTCATGAAAACTCTGTACCTAAATGTCCCCCACCCCTGATCAAATCATCAGCAATATATATATAAATATGTACAGAAATAACTAACAAAATACAAGGCTCAAAACAAACATAGGGCCAAAGGCTATTAGAATTAAATTTTAACCAAAGAGTCCTATGCCATAATTTCAGTGTATAAAAATGCACTGTGTGGCTATTTTGAACAGAAATTTCAAAATAGCCCTTGCACACCACTTGTACATAAATTTAGGGATATTAGCCCAAATTTTCTAAAACACAGCCCCATACCATAATTTCTTATTTTGTGCAGAATAAAAATCAAAACAGCCTTTCAAGATCATGTATATAAAACAATAGCCCTATACCATAATATATACTTTAAATTAGCCTTTCCAGACAATGTATATTTTGAGCCCTGCCATAATTAGCACCTGCCCCTAGTAGCCTAAGTTTGAACGTGGATTACAAAATAATCACAGAAATCAAACATACATTTTGTAATTTTAAAATAACTGCATCTTTTTATGATATGAAACAAAGGAGCAATCCCTCCAATATATCTTAAAAACATTGGAACTACTGAAATTACAGGTGTAAACTTACTACATAGTGATCAGCACCATAGGTCTTCATTCAATGGATCGACTTCTGATCATCTCACATACCCAATTAAGTTGCAAAAAGACAATGCAACTTTATGCATTATTTGTTCCAAATTACAGAATTTTGTGAAAACCTTATCAGCATTTTTTTTTCAAAATACTAAAACATTACCAACACTAACACAAAAGTAGCCACAATATGTTATTTGGTATCATTTGTCTGTACTGCTTGTATCACAAAGAATAAAGATCTCTACCAATATACAAAAATATGTCACATGATTAATGATCCACCTCCGATGGTCCACGAAATTGAGCTTCAAAGTTAAGGGAATCACTTAAGTGTAAACTTACACTTAAGTATAAAAGTTGCACTTAAGTGTAAGGGAGTTTTATGAATACGACCCCTGGTGCCCAAGTCGCACTGGACAAGGTGCTGGGCTCCACTTACTCCAAAAAAAATTTTCTTAAAAGTCTCTGCCAAAATTCCTCGGACAAAATCAGTCACTTGACCACCAATTCCAGGGTACCGATCGCATTTGTAAACAATTGGCCGTGTACTCTGAATGTTTATTTTACATCGTCTAAAGAATTGTAACGCCGACTTTAGCACATGTAATTCAGACTTGAATTTAAATTTTGTGCTTTTGTTAATAAGGGTGTACAAACCCTCAAAACGTGCATGGTCACCCAGATAATCCGTCAAGAAAATACAGAAAGCTACCTGAAGGACGGTTCAAATTTGTCTTACAGAGTTTCTTTTGATCGAATCAAAATCAAATAACGGTGCAAAGTTTGTCATTCAGCTGTACATTCCACAGCAATATCAAAACTTCACACTTTGGAAAAACAATAACTTACAACAATTCATAAAGTCACAAGTTTGTTGGTGTTCAGCCTATTCCAGGATGAATACTTCTAGACGAAATAAATGATACTTTAATGCAAAAGCCTGTTTTTTATTGTTAGTAAATGCTGCAAAAAGTGTAATTTGTGTGTGAATTAACAAACTGATTTATCACATCAGATTCGGAAATGTTAAAGAATAAAAGTGGACAGGAAACATATACAGTTAGCTAGTTCAAATGTGATGTCCGTTATCTCATTAAAGGACAAAGGATTTTGTTAACTAAATCGTAAATGACAATAGAAGTATCAAATTAATTTTACCGCACAAAAGAGGCCTGTCAATCAAAGTATAGGATAGGCTATTGTCTTCGACGAAAAGCATAACGCCTAGAGATTTTTGGTTGTGCTTTTTATCGTGTAAATACATAAGGACTGTCAAGGATTGTAATTTCTCAAGTGGGGATTATCTATACTTATTGACTCCAGTGAATAGAATAAGTAATGGGTTAACAAAATATTTTACTATGGATTACAAAATGCATTGTTATGCACTGACAGAACATTTGAACTGACCAAGTGTCTGCATAGTGCATATACCTTTGGCTTCCTTTGACATATCAATAATAAAATGAATCGGTTGATGATAATTATTTTGCTGTATCTAAAACTTGTTGCATTACTCAAATCACAGATATTGGTAAAGCAGCATATATCGAGTTTGAATCCCTTTTGGGATGTTACCCATCATGTTGGTACACTTTCCTTGAATTTAAATCAGTGATTGTGAATATAAAATCTTTGAATAACAAATGCTACAACATCCCTAACATATCCTACCAGCTCTTGAACTCACTTCAACACAAAATAAAAGATACATTTACAAATTCAAACTTCGATCAATTATTTTCATCGTTTTTGGTGGTATTGCTAAAATTATTTACAAGTGTGACCATGATTTATACATATTGCATTCGTAGAACTTATACACATGATACAAAGACATTTGATATATTTCAACATTTTTTTAACATATACTGTCTACAGTACTTTAAAAACAATTGAGGTCCCATGCGTGCTAGGGATCCTACGTAATTTTCATTATTCAAATTATACACACAAAATAAATGGATGGATTGGCAAATGGAAAAATAATCATAATCATAAAAATAAACATTGCTGTATTTCTAGATCAAAGTCTACACTACCATCTGACTGATTAGCTAAATGTATAAATTCTTTAATTTCTCATGTGACGGAAAAAAATTAAAATCCCAAATTTGTTCGAGTACTGATATATTTCTATAGTCAAATTCAACCCGATATAATCATGAGTTTATATCACTGTTAGCACTGGTAGAAGAATAAATTTCAGGAAATTACAAAATACTGGTCTACAAATAGTACAAGACATTTTTGGTAAAAGGGACTGAATCTTTAAAAACAATTTTAATCATGTAAGCTTATAGGTTTGTTGAAAATCTTTAATAACACAAATCGGTAGTTTTTTGAGTTGCAATTCATGAATTTGTTATTTATAAATCTCATAATTTTCATCAATAAATTCATATATTTGAATACCTTTTTTCCCTATTATAATAACTGACATAAAATAAGCTTACATTGAAACTTGCCAAACCAGCAACTCAGCCTCTTTTGACCTTTGACCCCCTTCATCTTGCATCAAATACCCATGACCCTCCCCACCACAAAGCACTAAGGTCGTTGTACTCGTTATATTTCGCCGACACTCTCTCTTTTGCGCTGGCGGCTTCGTAATGTCCCACCGACTCGCACATCGGACTCTCTTCAAAATTACTAATCGCCCCGCTGTCTGTGCTCGGAGCAGGCTGCATGGAGGCGCTGTTGTTGGTGTTGCGCTGTTCCTCCTCTGCGATCTCTTCGTGGAAGGTGAGGTTGAAATATTCCGTCATAGGTGACATTGCGTTGGTGACGAGGTTAGCAGTATGGCTGGCTTTGGTACCTGATGGTGTTCTGGCTTCAGTGCTGCTTTTAGTACTTGCTGGTGTCTTTGGTGTAGGTGGAGCTACAAATGAGGACAGTAAATGGTTAAAGGTCAAAAAGTTCATTAAGGAGAAATGGTTGAATTAATGAAAGGTAGGGTTAAAAACTTAAGAAATTTGATCCATTCAAGAACAAATTCAAGCAGACCTATCCAACACAGAAATTTATTGGCTCCAACAAAACAAAATTACTTTACTCAAACTCACATGGAAATGTTGAAAAAATGAAAGTGTGCCCTGATCTAGATCCAGTTTGGTATGGTTCAGTAAAATCTGGGGATTTGGGGTGCTCAGCAAAACTTAAGAAAATTTCGTCAGCATCAAGTTTGTGCTACAGTTTTAAAAGAACTCATCACTCAGTCACTGAAATATGCCTATAACATTGGTCAGTGGATATTCCAAGGGCCAACAACAAAACATGTCCTGACAACTTATGCATATTGAATAATATTCAATTCTGAATGTTTTCAATTGAAAAGATATCAATCTTTATTAATATTTAGCAGGATCTGAAGCAAAATGTCAGTTTTTGAATATTTTTTGCTTTTCAACTGTTACAAAGTGCCAAGACTGCATGTACTCAAAAGTTCTTGATGCACGATTAACAGTGCGCTGACTTATGTGTACTGCGCATCATTAACGATGTGTTGTGCGTAACACACAAATTTGAATATCAACTGTGGGTTCATCACATATTATATAACAGCTAAATAAATCCGTGTCACTTGATTGGCGCATTTTGGGTCACGTGCCATTGTTCATTTGGTCCATTTGATAGTAAACGTCACCAACTGTGCAATAGTGCCATGCAAAAATTTCGATACATTGCACGGTTACCTTCTTGGTAAGACGCAACATTAGTCGCGGGTGTAATTTTGAATATACGCTTACACAGTCCGCGGGCGCAGCAAAAGACGCGCCGTTGCATTAAAGCTGGCATGTACAGTACCAAAGATGTTTTCTCGGTTTGCTTTGTTTACAAAGATGTATTTAGCTGTCATATAAAACAAATAATGAATGTTTTTTATTATTCCTGTCAATGGAACAAATATTTCATTCATATTTCATTTGAAAGATCAAATACCCCATTCAACTCGGCTTCGCCTCGTTTGAATGGATCATTTGATCTTTCACCTCATGAAATATTTGTACCATTGCACTCATAAACATTCATTATTTGTATATCAACATCGGTATTCTCCTGCATATGAGATACATTAAATTATTGAATTCCATATCCATTTCCTTAAATATTACCCCGTTCAGACACGCTATAAAGTCATCTTAAGTTGAAATCGAGTACATTTTTAATTTCAAACACGACCTTGGATTAGCGAAAAGTAACTCGACTTACGACTGTTCACACATGCTACGATTTTGAAGTCAAATTGAGGTGAACTTTACTTGTTCCAGGTCAATGCGCTGTAGAAGTAAACACAAATTCAACTCGACTTACGACGACAGGTGTACACACATACGAAAAGTCATCGGTTGTCTTCGTTAGTCGAGTTACATCGACTTACTAACGCGACTTAACTTGCTTTTTAGCGAGTTGAAAATTTGATGTAAGATGACTTTTTGAAAGACGACTTCAGTCGACTTGAACTGTTCACACACAAGTGGATTTTGAACTCGATATAACTCGAATACGACTAAAGACGACTTTTTGGCTCTGTCTGAACGGGGTATATGGAAAACAAAATCAAAACAGAAGCATAGCAACGGATATTTTTCCACAAAATAAAAGTACAACTTCAGATAAAATGGGACATCTTTGGAAATATATCCAATAACCTCCTAAAATTAAAATTAATTTCCTCATCCTTACAAACGCTGCCTCCTGCCTGATATAAATAAACTCATGTTCAATGAAAAATTCATCCCTTTTTGACAAGTTATCAGAGACACGATCAACTTACGACTTTTTGCATCGTCCTTGGAAGAGAAATGGATCCTGTCGTCCTGGCGGCTCACTTCCATAGCCTGTAGGAACTTGACGGGTCCTGTATGGGTGTGATAAGACACCATGGCTGGGCCGTTGACCAGTGGGACGCCCTCTAGCCTGGGTAGCGGGAAGTTGACTAGGACGCCTACGTTGGTGCCTATCCATAGGGATCCCCTGCATGCCAGTAGAGACGTGACGTGGACTGACTGGTTGTTGATGAGTGACGCGTGGGTTTTATCCACTACCCCTGTGAGAAAAAACACAGATAATGTTATTTATATGTACTGGTGGCTTTTTAAAGGTGTGTGTAATGACTTAATAGAATTTGTTAAGTTACCATGGCAGATAAAAAGAGACATGATTGCATGGACGGTTATGGCTTTTTGTAATTTTGCCCGAATTTGCCTGAAAATTTGCCAATACTTTTGTACAGTGAAGATCCAAGCATTTTTGCCTGAATTCAGGCAAAAACCTGAAAATAATCATACCTGGCGAATTCCAGCGTGACAGGCGTGACCTTTGCATGAACCTTTTTTTCTCAGAATAGCCGGTAAATTTTATCTAAAGGCGATACCACGGAAATATTCCTATATGTTATAGTAAACATTCAATATTGGATGCAAAAAGTGAAAAATTTATTCTAACTCAATCACTGTCTTCACAATGTGGACACAAAGTGTCCGTGACAGGCGTGACCCAAACTGAAACTGCCTTTTCAAAAATATGGTTTAATGCTGAATTCTATCTCTTTCCCACGGGAGATTTGATTCCTGTTTATGTTGCAGTATATCTCCTTTGGGGAACCAATCAGGAAACATTTCACTTTTGGAGCTGTAGCTCTTAACTTGGAGAATAGAGGCTAAATCATTTCGTGACAGGCGTGACGTGACAGGCGAGACATTTGTGCACACCTAGTAAAACTTGATTTTAGCAATGGATCTGTTGTTTAATAACGTCTTTATTTATGATTATGATTTATTTTCAACAGTTTTGATACTGTATTATGCAAGTCTAATCTATTTTTGAGCTTTAACCCTTGTCCTCCTGAGCTATTTTTACAACACGTCCTCCGAAGGGTTGTTGCAACCACCCTAATATTTTAGAACAGAACCTCCTATGAACTTGGTTTTGCTAATAATAGATAGGTATGATCCTCCCCTATCCAACGATACCAAGATCATCAAAATCGGCCAAGGCGTTACGTAATTATGACGTCATAAAGCACTTTCGGATTGGAAAATCAGGCAAAATTGCATTATGGCAACAATGGCCACCAAAAAGCAAAATGTTGCTACAAAAGTTCTAAATAACAGATTTATGTCGGTTTTTTTGCAAATTATGACAGGAAATGATGATTCTAACATGTCTTTTAAGTTTGAGTTTTATAGCATGCACAATTTTTTTCAAAATGGCGACTTAAACATTTCCGGGATTTCGACTTCGTGACAGGCGTGACCGATTTTGAGATGTAATAGTGGAGAAATAAGCAATCACTGAATGTTTGTTTATTGCTTTGCAGATGTAGACTCCATGATAGAAGATAGATATTGATGTTTAACCAAAACATGATCTTTTAATAAAACACAGCAAAAAATGTTCATGTTTTTCGTGACAGGCGTGACACCTGAAAACGGCAAATTCCAACAACACACTACTCGGCTATGATTAACATTTATTACTAAAAAGCGATTGTACTTTAGAACACATATACTGGGGCTTCTTATACACTAATAAGGAAAAGCCTCAGTTGTTTTTCTCTGTTTCAGTACCAAATCACTTTTTGGTGCAAATTTGAGGGTAAAATGTTACTAAGGCAATATCCAACTTATACCAGTCATAAAATAAGTTCTATTTGCTTTATGGGAAAAACAAAAGTAGTTCCTGAGACCTTGACTTGTTTACTTTCAACTCAGGTATTACTTTTATGTCAGAATTGAACTTGAAAAAATCATGTATGTGATACAAGATCATGGAATTAGCCACCTGTGATTGCCTGAGAATCCTGAGGGCTACATAGACCAAAAAGTGGTTATGATGTGCCGCGCATAAACTTGGGTAGCAAACTTGTCCTTTTTTTGTTTGGTATTTTGATGGGCAAAAGTTTCCAAAATTTACACTAAATGGTGTAAATTTTTGGCATTTCTTCACAAAATTATAATAAAAGTTCAAGCGTTTTTGCAATTATGCAAAAATAAGCAGCAACATTTAATGTGTAACTGAAACACTGACTTTGGTTTGCACTCTGAAATTTATGAAGTATAAACGTAAATGTGATGTTCCTGTTACAAAATGGCAGTAATCTTTCAAACATGACGCCCTTGGATCGATTCCTGGTTGATTGAAAAAAAAAAAAAACTTTTTACATTGATTCTTTTATCAATATTAACAAATGGCAAACAGTGTTTTTAAAGTATATGTTGGAATAATCTTAAAAGTTTATTGTCAAAACACTGATACACATTTTTAATATATGCAACATAAATATAAATTTTTTTAATCACATAAAATACACAACATCACTTTCCCCCAAATACAAAAGCATGATTATTGAAAAACATTTGAATAACATTTTGAAATTAAAAGTTTTACAAAACACAGATTATGTCAAGTCACTTGGGATGATTTGGATGAAGTTGAAATAAAAGAAATCCATTAAATTCTGTTTTTTAAGACAAGACAAAGAGGAAGCTTTATAGACAGACGAACAATACATCCTGGTTTTGTCATATCCTTAGAAACTTGTAAATATGTAAGTCACTAGAGATGGCATTGGAATTAAGGATGCTCTCTGTTTTCTGAACTACCCAGGGGAAGGGGCAGCTCAAATATTACCAGTAGCGTAACCAGGCATTTTCATTTTGAGGAGGCGAGCTGGGACAAAATAATTTTGTAGGGTGCTAAAACAATCTTGCTTACATACAAAAGGTACACCAACATTTTTCCATGTAGGGAACGTAACTAAGTTTGCTTAAATTCAAGAACTGCAAATATTTTCTTTACAATTTCCCAATTTTGCCTACAAAATCATTAATTTTGTTGGAAAATAGTAACTAAATAAAGCAATCACATTTAAAAGTCAGAAATCCACATAACTCTTCAAAAACGGGAATTTCCATTTCACTAACAGTATGGTATATTCGTCTCATCACTACATTTCATACTCCTTGGTTATGACTTTTTTTTTAAATATCGGTCTTGGTCATTTATAAGACACATGTCTCTCTTTTTTGTGAGTTTTTCCCTCAAATAGACAGATGAAAAGATTTGACTTCAATTTCAACATTTCTTCATTATTAAAAAAAACATTACAATGGTAAATTTATATGGTCTTGCTGTTCCTATAATATCAAAATATTTGTCATGTGTGTGAAAAAAGTGAATAATATATGACAGGCACGGCGCCAGGGTCTATTGTTACGACTGGCAACCGACATATGCGACCCAAAATTTCTTGGTGTAACTTTGAACACCGACAAGCAAAAAAAAAAGTGCACAGACGACTACAACGGATCTAATATCTAATTTTCAAGAACAGTTTGATAACAGGTGATATTTT
>JXSR01S017386.1:5755-15776 GCA_000969725.1 Ophiothrix spiculata
TTTTAGTTCACTGAAAGCACGATAAACGTGCCTTGGAACCTGATTTTCTACTTAAATATAAATATCACACATTTCACTGTCCTTATCTTGCCGTATTGTAATCTAATAAAGACGCCAGACGTTTATGTTTATGTTTTTTGAAATTTGTTGCTGATTGGGGAAATAACAAAATAATTTTTGTCGGACAATCCTTACAATACGGAATACTATTCAAATTATAGGCTATCTATGCCGTTGTCTAAAGACAAATGCCTCGGCTTCAATCATTGTAATTAGATATTTGGCAGGAATCGGGCGAAAGGGTTCTTTGCAAACAAAAAGAATTAAACCATTTTTTTCGATGTGGCAAATTGCCAATATTAATAACCCCTTCTAAACAGCTTAAGTGTAATGTTGTTTTGTAAGCTAATGATCATCATTGGATTACGATCGCAGAGACTGATATCGATTACTGTGTCCATTATACCAAGATTTATACAGACCAATACGGTATATTTTTAAACCATCAAGTATTTAAATCTACATCCTTACAGACGTTCAGGTTACAAGAGGATGCTATTCTTTGCTGCAAATGACTGAAACTTTACCCAAAACAACCCTTGAAATATGCATAGTATGACAACTTGTCTAAATACTGATATACATAAATGTATAGGATGTTCAAGGTGCCGTCACTTAAGGTCATGTTTCTGTGTCCAAGAATATCTAACGTATGATGTAACGATTTGGGTGATGTCAATGCTAAGATTTTCACACGAAAAGGAAAAGTCTTGTTTCATTGTTCATACCTGTTCTACGTCAGATGATGGAGCAGTTGCATTTAAAAACCAACGTTAATGCTGTGCCATTGAGCAAATTAATATAAGAAGTTAAGAGTTTTCAAACTTCATAATAATTAGTGTAAGGGGCTACTCGTCACAAATACTTCAACTTTAATCATACAAATTCTAAAGACATACCTTCTTCTCTTTAAAGTGCATCGTGCACAGATCATAAAAACAGCCTTTGTCGTCTTATATGTAACGAAATATAAGTAATCAGTAGTTAACACCCCTTGATAAAAATATATTCTATGTATATCATCAACAAGTTGTAAATGAAATTATTCAATATAATATTTGGCGTATTTGAAGAGTTGAATTGCAAAATGGTTTAGAGACCATTTTTCTTTCAAATAAATTATGGCAGATACTAAGACATCTAACTTGTGCATCATCTTAGCGAAAATTTGTGTTCTCTTGCTAAGTAATCTTGCCTAGTGTGTTGAAATACAAAACAAATGATGCATTTTGAGCCAAATATCGACATCTTATGACCATATTAGGGCATGGTTTAAAAGATATGGGGTTATTGAGTTGAAATTAAGTTGGAATTTGATGAGTTGTCCTGACAAATAGTTAACGTCAAAAAAAAGCAAATTATCATGAAATGTTTGACGAATTATCTAAATTGCACCTTATATATAAAGACTTATTTGTGCGAAAATACTAAAATCATTACCAGCAATGTTGCCACATATTTTTATGTCCTAGCAGTTTTTCCCTTTGCTAGACAACTGTAAAAGATTTCTCGAGAACTGTAAAAAACCTGCACAATTGTCAAATGATATCGCAAATAATGTTTTTTTTTTTCTTACTTTTCCTACAAACGTCTTTGATAAAAAAATGTTTTAATTTGTGTCAAGCATAATTTGTGGATGGTAATAACTTTCCTTTTAATTAAACAGAGAGATCAAAATGGCGTCAACAATTTATTACGAAAATGTTTATGATTTTTTCCAACTCTCGTATGTTAAGTTTGGGTCATCAGATTTCGTTAAGTTATTGCCATATTGTGGCACGTACGTTTGATAAGGTATTACAAATGATAATTCATCATTGTAACAGCATTGTTAACGTACGAATTGTCTAAACAACAACAAGCTGAATAGTTTACTGTCAGGCAATTTTAAAAACAACAAATAACAATGTTTTTTTAACAACAACAAATAATAAATCAAGAGTAAGTCTAAATTATCCTTTGTTATTCCATTTTACATATTTAACAATAAACTGGTGAGATTTGAGTAAGATTAGAAAATTCGTAACACAAAAAAACTTTGACCAAAACAGTTACCATGATAATAATTTTAACAACTTCTCTTAATGTGTTGGGAGCGAATCCACAATGTGTAAGTTATAGGTAGTATATATTATACACTACTTTTTAATTGACTCTTGACTATTGACTCAAAATTGTAATATATGAAGTTCGTTATGTGTAAGCAAGTAAAGTCAAACAGCGAACATATTCTGAAGGTGTAGAAGCCATTAACATGATAAAGTGTCCTCACTTTGAACAGTGTTTTTATATAAGTTATAATATAAAAATCGACCTTGGACGTTGTTATATAAAAAAGTATATCATGTGAACATTCATGTAGCGCAGAGTTATAAAATTTGAATTAGAATAGCTGTAGGAAAAATAACTAGACACGGAAAATAAGTATTTTTTAAAAATATTATTTTTACCTCAAGGTATTTTCATCTTATATCGATATACACCAAGCATCATATACTTCTTTGTAACAAAGATGACGGTAAAAACATTTTAGATCAATGTGATGTTTATTATTGTTAAAGGATAGAGGATTTGATTTTAGACTTGTCTTATACGCAAAATTCCAAACCTTCACCTAAGTAATTATACAATCAAGCAGATTATTTCATCTACCGAAGTCCATATAGTTGTGTTCATACGAAGTGTAATCATCGATGACAACGAATCATCGATGATTAAATATTGACCTTTAGTCAACGACGCGCGTTCATACTTAGCGTTGTCATTTTGCTAGCAGAATAATCATCGATGATAAATTTTGATGATTTCACGTCTCGCTAGATGCCAGTATGTACAGATTGTTCTCAGTTCTGAAATCATGTCAAAAGAAGCAAATTGGGAAAGCTATAAGAATACATAACAAACGAAAAAGAGAAAATATATAAGAAGAAGGTAGGCTATAGCCTTTATCATACTTAATCAGTCGTCATGTTGTATGATACTAATAGGAAAAACTATCGAACTAAAAAAAAAAGAAAAGAAATAAAGAAAATATCCATAAAAAATGGTCTAATCTTAAACATAATCTGTCATTTCAAAATCATAATATAATTTCCCGACATATATATTTTCACATAAAAATTCTCAATTTTTCGATAAAATATTAGCCAGTAGCCACGCTGTTATGTAAAAATGATTTTAAAATACAAGTAAACAACTTGACATCAGCAAATGAGATACAGGCATGTTACATGTACATTGTACAGTAGGCCCAGAGAAATATAGGGCAAATACACAGGTTCATGGATCAATAGTCACGCTTATCTTCGATGTCGTTGACAAACAATTCAGACGGACCTAAACCTCGATGACTAGTGTTACGCCGAAATCGCGTGATGGCCGAGATCACGTGATTTCGACAAACGCTTGCCGAGATCCCGTGATGATGGCATAACGTATGCCGAAATCACGTGATTTCGGCAAAATTTGTCTGCCGAGATCACGTGATTTCGGCAGGCATGTTTTTGCCGAAATCACGTGATTTCGACAAAATATTGCTTTTCCACCGTGTTCTTACTGTTTTAGTACAAAAGCGCAATTAAATCATATTTGTTTATTTTGCAATGACGTATGATATGCTATGATCACGGCTGTTCGGCATCGAAGTTTGGAGCGATCATTCACTTACGGCATCAACACTGCCGAATTCGCGATACCATTACGTATTCTATTAATATTTTAATTCAATTCAGATTCATTATTTTCCATAAAAACACATAAAAAAATAACATGGAAACAGAACAGAATTATGGAGGATAGGACCGGAAGGCCAATAAGGCCTGTTAAAGGTCCTTCCCTAGATTACAACAAAAAGTAACAGACAAATATAAATACCTGACAGCAGAACTATCACGTACGAAATTAAATCATTCGACTCGATCTTGTGCAACGCAGCCTGTTACCACAATGGTTACAAGCTGGATATAGCGCACGAATTGTACGATATAAAACCGGAAATTGGTGATTTACCGATATCACGCGATTTCGGCATCCGCTCTGCCGAAATCGCGTGATGACATATATCGTGCGATTTCGGCATAACACTAGTCGTTGATTACGCGTAAACCATAAGATTGCTTGTGGTTTATAACTTGAAGTTTCGTCGAAGTTTCCTTGTCAACGATTGCATTCAGACGGTCATAAACCACAAGTTAATCATTGATGACTAATTCTTCGATGATATCAACGGCTAGTCAACGATCGTCTGAACAAGGCTATAAAATATCGACCTTGGAAGTTGTCATTAAAATTCAAATGTATATCATACAAAGATTCATGTACCGCAGCTTTATACAATTTAAATTGAAATAGCTGCGGGGAAGATGTGTAGAGACGGGAAGTAAAATACTTTTTAAGAAATGTTATTTTTGCCCTTTAGGCATTTTCATCGAATATACACCAAGATTCATATGCTTCTATGTAACAAAGATGATTTTAGATTAATGGGATACTTTTTCTGTAACACGTCTTCCTGAGGGGGGTGGGGGGGGGTGGTGGTTACCACCCCCACCCCTGTGATTTTGAACTTGGAACCCCCCAAAGTTATATTGTTTGATACTATAGTATAGGGTTAGTTTCAAGTCAATAGCATGCAGATATTTTTCAAAATGGCGATTTAAAATTTTTTCGAGGGGGCCCCCCCCCCCCCCCCCCCCCCTACCCGCCGACTTTGACGGCCTACAATAACCCCACCTTAGGTGGTATCCCCAATTTTATTTCGTCAAAATGACCGCAAAGGATGTAAAAACAATTACCCAAATACCCGGGGCTGATTTGTTTTGTGTTTTGGTGCAATCGGCGATAATCCGTTAGGGGGGGGGGGGTCCCCCTTAGGAAGACGAGGGTTAATGTTAAAGGGTAGAGGATCTGATTTTATGTATGTGTTATATAAAACATGTCAAACCTTTGCATCTACTGAAGACCCTATAAATTCTCGACCTTGGACATTTTCATAAAACATGCAACTGTATATCATGTGAAAATTCATGTAACGCAGACTTTGAATAGAATAATTTGGAAAAAATACTGGATACTAGTGTCAGGTTCATAAGATCTCCAAGTCAAGTCTAATATTTTCAGTGTTAATTTCCCTTAGTCAAAGATAGACTAGTTTCAAATCTTGTTTCTTTTGTATGGAATTATTAATGTGAAAAGCTCTCACAAACAACTTTTTCCAATTTGAATATAAATCTTGTGTTCAATTCATCTTATTTGAAATGTTCGCTCAGTTATAAAACTGCATTGATTTTATAGTGGGGAGTTGGTTGAAATGATATTTGGACCTCACTTTGTGCTAAATGACTAGCTTGAGTAACATCATGTATTGAGTTTGCAAACCACAAGTCGACACCAGGGCTTTAATTGTGCGTCCACATCAAAATACTCTACAATGTTTTAGAGTTATTTCCATGTAGAATGTGGATAGTTTGGTCAGCGGAGTTGTCACCAATTTATTTATGAAATGTTTGCTTGCCGAGAAGCAAACTTCATCATTGAACTTGAGGTTCATCGGGGTACAATGCAGAGGCTGCCAAGGAAAGCTGGGTCTATGTTGGCTGGTGATGGGTGTGGTGCGAGGCAACTCTACTACCAGTAGTCCACAAGTCATCTTTATTTCATTCCACCGTAATTTGGCCGTTACCGTTATTTGGAACGTTTTGTGAAGTTACCGTTTAAAGATGGACTTTGATTTGTGTGAGATTCAGCGAGTTTTCAACGACATGGAGCGTCAACGTTTTTAAGAGCATCACCTCAGTTTTCGCGTACGCCGGCTTTAACATTTTATTAAAGGGAAGTGCGCTAATTTAATTTTGAGTAAAACAAAACCATTTAAATCCAAAACAAGATCAAATTTTATGAGCTCAAGTATTTTCGATTTTTCATAAAGAAATTTCTTTTATTAATATAATTTGTACATATATCTTTATTTTGAGAATCAAGAAAGAATATATAAATTTAATTTATTCTATACTGGTCTAGTTGTATTTCAATTGTAGCGTCTAGAGTACATTTGGTTTTAACATGACAACTAGGAATAAAGTACCTTTTAGGAAATGTTATACTTTGCCTAAACACATTTTCATCTATCGACATTAAGCAACAAAGACTACTTTGATGAAAAGAACATGGAGCAAAGTTGGCCAGTGGTGAGTGATTTTCCTGATTTTTGAACCAGCCGGGAGATGGTTAAGTACTAAAAATATCTTAATATATATGACGAACACAGAGGTACCCTTAAGGAATCAGATGCTCCATCATAATGTTTGTGCACCTCTCTGAATACAGGCGTTGACGGGATGCAAACATTAATATATTACATTTGGTTTTCATTCCATTCTCGCTTCCGCAGGTTGTTCTCCGGTTACACTGGTCTTCCTCCTGCATCAAAAACTGATTAAAGAAAGATCTTGGACCCCAATGAAAATACGCTTCATCAAAGGGCTCTCTTGGGTTATCCTTGGCGATTAGCCTAATATTCTTTCTTTCTCAATATTTGATACCTTTATAGTTGATAAACATTGAAAGTGAAAATTGAATTGGTCAATTTTCATAATTGCATTCACTTTTCTATTAAACTCTTTTTATTACGTCTAAGCACTCATATACATAAGAAGCTGAAGACGTCATTTTTGTCAAGAATTATTATAAATTTCTAACTTGTAGAGGTCAAATTCGAAATAGTTTTTTTCTTTGAAATAGGAATGAATTTTATACTTTACTGTCATATAACACAACTTTTGACTATGCCCGAGGTTATCGCAAAAAGATATATTCACTTGTCACCATGTACAAACACTAAGGCGATTACTCTCAGATGTAAAAGTCATCTATCAACCTTGTTGTTTGATTCTTCGTCGTGATAATGACGTATAGTACTGCCCACAAAAACTTACAACGTTTTTATTGAAAATGAATACAAAATATTTAAAAATATGAACAATATTTCCTTTAGCTTTGGTATAGCAATGTATAATATACTTATTATTAAAAAACAAAAAATCAGAAATGTTAACGTACATAGTAAGGATGCTTATTTCTGTATACTATTACTCAATTTAGTCTGCCAAAATGTGATACATGGAGTGTGTCTTGTGTAAGCTAGTAAGATCATGCAGTGAACTTGAAACAACCTTGGACGATATTCTCAAAAAGCAGAAGCTATTAACCTGATAAAATATCCTTAATTTTCACAGTTTTTTCTTATCAGTTAAAATAAAAAATATCGACAATGGACGTTGTTATAAAACATTCAACTGTATTATCATGTAAACATCCATGTTACGCGGACTTAATAAAATTTGAATTAGATTATTTGTAGGTAAAATTAACTAGACATGGAAAATAAGTATTTTTTAAGAATGTTATTTATAACCTTAAGGCATTTTATTTTCATCTACTTTACATTAAGCATCACATACGTCTTACATACAAAGATGATGGTAAAACACTAAAGATTAACGTTATAATTATTTTTGTTAGAGGATAGAGGATTTTGATTTTAGACATATATTACATGTATACGCAAAATTGCAAACCATCGCCTAAATAGCTATACAAGCAAGCCAGATCATTTTCATTTACTGAAAACCCTATAAAATATTAACCTTGGACGTTGTCATAAAACATTCAACTGTTAATCATACAAACACTCATGTATCGCAGACTTATACAGATTATATTGAAATAGCTGCCGGGAAGATAACTAGAGATAGGAAGTAAGTACTTTTTAAGAAATGTTATTTCTAACCTTAAGGCATGCTTATCTCATATACACCAAGCATCACTGGTTTCTTTGTAATAAACAAGCTCAAAATGGCGTCAAGATACGACTTTGAAAACGTTTAAGCCTTTTCTTAGATTGTGTTTAAGTTTTGACATGTTATAGGCTTGATAATTTTTATTGAATTACAAATAATATTTCATAAATATGTTCTGTTTGTTTTGGATGAAAATATTATTAAGTTGCGCTGTTTTGCCTGCCACACCGGGCGAAAGCGGCAGCTACTCCGAGATCATCCTGTTTAAGCTGTTTTTTTTAAATAGATATCTACATGTACACTCCTTATATATTTAATTTACGTGAAAATTGAAAATTCCAACAAGGAAAAATCGCCATTTTTTAATTAAACAAAAGAAACATATGGCGTTGTAATGGATATGTTTTGTAATTTATCTCAGGATCTCAAGGCTGCCCGGATAGCCAGTAAAAGTGGCTTAATCGGTAATAACTATCGTTTGTTTGTTTGTTTGTTTGTTTGTTTATAATACCACTTTTGACTTTAGAATAATTTGCGAACTTTGTAATTATGAAATTGCCTTTGTCAAGATTTCTGTTTAGTTTGATCTCGTACCTTTTAATTAACCCTCGTCTACCCAGGGGGGGGGGGTTGTTGCAACCCCCCCCCCCCTAAGGTTTTTTCCCCGCTGCATAAAAACGCAAAAGCAACCGACCCCAGGCATTTGGGTAATCTCTTTTACATCCTTTGCGGTCATTTTGATGAAAAAATTAGGGGGGTACCACCTAAGGTGGGGTTAGGGTAGGCCGTCAAAGTTGGGGTGTAGGGGGGGGTTGGTGAAGCCCCGGAAAATTTTAAGTCGCCATTTTGAAAAATTTATGCATGCTATGAAGCTGAAACTTGCAGGGCATGTTAGAATTATCATTTCCCTTCTTTATTAGTAAAAAACCCGACGAAAATCGGTCATTTAGAACTTTTATAGCAAAATTTTGATTTTGGTGGGCATTTTTGCCAAAATCCCGATTTTTCCGATTTTTGACCTTTATGACGTCATAATTACGTAACGCCTTGGCCGATTTTTGTGATCTTGGTATCATTGGATAGGGGAGGACCATACCCATCTATTAATAGCAAAACCAAGTTCATAGGGGGTTCCGTTCCAAAAATTAGGGGGGGGTTGCAACAACCCCCCCCTTGGGTAGACGTGTTACAAAAAATAGCCTGGGTAGACGAGGGTTAAAGTAATGGAAACTGGGATAATCTCGATTAACGTTGCGTAAACTATTATAAGTCTGCCTCATTGAAATGTAATTTTAATTTCCCGGTGTAAATAATTTGACAATCAAATCGTTATTCATTCACTAGCAGCTAGCAAGTATACAAAAATAATAATACATTTATTTATTTCTCTGCTGTTGTGTATAAATTGAGGTGGGAATGATTAGCAAGGCAAACGTTTTGAACAGTTTTAAATAACATGTTTCATTTGTGTAACCAATGTAACGTGATTCAATAGGCCAAATGAAAATGTTAATGTGTTATGTGTGCTTTTCTTTTTCTTTAACTATTTCACCATCATACAAATGTAACTGCACAATAAGACGTTAAAATATTCAAACCATGGTTTGTTAAGGTACTGTAATTTTATAACCATGATAAATCTATAATCAGCGAATGAACAATTCAAAAATGTGTTTGCAGTAGACTAGTAGTAATCAATAATTAAAAACAAACACTTTCAAATTTGGCGTCCGATCAGATAACGAATACCATGATGTTTTGCTATTTTGGCCTTTCTCCATCCTTCAATTCTATTGGTTATATGAACGCAATTCCTTTTACCTCTTATCATGAATAGAAAGACCTAAAATTTGTAATGAGGTGCCCTGGCTTAAAATATTTACTGCAGATACTTCAAACCATATTTATTCAAAATGCTATATTTTCTCTGCTCATGCTCATATTCATAAGCAGGTAAATTTTATTAAACAATAATAGCTTGATAGAAAATGAATAACGATAGATAGTGACTCATTTTTAACAAAACATAAGTTTAAACCTCTCTAATTGTTACTTAATCCGAAATATCTGTTTTTTATTACGCTGCCAGTCGAATCACCTGCAACTCAAACGGGTCCCATTACATCAAGAGCCCTTGAAACTGTGGGAGCTGTAACATAATTAAT
>JXSR01S017389.1:0-11551 GCA_000969725.1 Ophiothrix spiculata
AAACATTACCAGACGTTACCAAACAAAACATTGCATTTACAGAAATCCTGACGATAGAATTTCCTACCACTTTTATGAACTATTTGTAAATATGTTACCAATCATCTGTGAAAAGCGCAATAAAAAATTCGATAACATGTCAGAGAAATTTTACTTTAAAGTCATTTGGAGCAAAAAACCATTTCCGTGCGATGTCACAAACGTTACATGAAGTTTATTCAGTATTTTGGAAATTATTTAATTTTTAAACACCTGCATGTCTTGATCCCACCAGTGAGCACCATTATCAACAACATGCAAACTTGTTGATATAATGTTTATGCTAGGTTCTGTGGCCATTTAAAAGTGAAATTTTCCAATTTTTCGGTCACAAATGTTACTTTGGAATCACCCTACATATTTATGATCAAACTTAAAACAAATAATGACTACAGATGACCCCTAAAACTTTAACCACCATTGTTAAGTCACATGTTAATCCCCAATGGGGCATCCTAACGGCAAAATATTATTAAAATTCATGAATGTATGTGGAAATAGTGGCCGATGACTTATCTTGACCATGGAGGTTTCATGACCCTAGGCAATCCCAGATCACCTTCAATTTTATGTCATGTATAACTTATACCTTGGTAAGTATGTGGGAATAGCGACTAATTATGTCAGTTTTTATTGTACATGTGAAATTATTTGAACTATCAGTATGAAACCAGGCTTTCATTCGTAATATGAATAGGCTTGTATCTGGTAGGGTTATATTTTAGTTTAATACTACACCAAAAAATAATCTACATAAAACATCACTGTTTTTTTTTAATTTTCAAAACCACCAAAATTAGTATAGAATCGATTAAAATATTTTTAACTAAAAAGGCCCACTGTTTTTAAAAATCCTGTACTCTTCTTGAAAATCCATGCAACAAACCGTGGTTTAAGCTTCAAGTATTGCCAATGAAGGTCATATGTTGCCAATCAATGCAAAAACAACTTATGGCGTGAATGTTCATGTCCAGAATTCACCTATTAATGTTTTTAGAACCACAACGCAAAACTCTCAAATAAACACAAAAGATATTCTGTCGAGTTTTTATCATGATGACAATAACCTTAATATCCAGAGGTATCAGTCTGCTACAGGAAAAAAAGTTGCTGTCAATATCAACGTGAGCTATTGCAGTAAATCAATGAGCACATGGAACTATGTCAATATCACTCGTTCATAATCTGTGCATGTTATATATGTCTGCCTCTAATGTAAGCTGAAGCATCCATCCGTTCTTTGAATTCAAAGTACTATTGCTGTCCTTAAACTTAGCAAAGAGAACATATGAATAAAAAATAAATCATCCCACAAAGACAATTTTCAGTGCATAACAAATGAACTTATATTTTTATTTTTGTCGAAATTATGAGTTGACACATTTGTGTCGATTAATGCCTGTGAATAATATAGACGTTGATGTAAAGAAATTTATCTTTAAGAACATTTGTTCTAATTTGCAGTTTTCTTTATTTTGTGTCAAATAAAATAAAAGTATTTAGAAAAATAAAACGATTAGCAAGATGATGACTAAGTGATACAAAGGAACTTGCTGACATATTTATCTTACGTGGATTTAAGGGCTCCGTCACACATCACTGCACAGAGCCTAAACTTACGAATAACGTACACCTATTTGGTCATTGAAATACATGTATATCGAGTACGAATCAGGTGTATTTTGCTCGTACGTTATTCGGGCACTGTCGAAAGTTTCTTCATGCGAAGCACCGGATTCAGTGAAGTGATGATAGTTTAAAGAAATTCCAAAAACGGGTTAGAACAATTCACAATCATAATAATAAGTCAATAAGTAAACAATTTCTTGAAAAAGACATTCAAGATCTCATATTTGAATAAATAATTATTAATTGTTCGATGTGAGGGACCCTGTTTAGCAATCTAGCAAACTTGCCCTACAGTTAAGAAAAAGTAGCGTCCCTGCATTTAAGAATGAGAGCATTTGTGCCTGACTTTTTACGCATTCTTACTCTTCAAAACCATGTCACATCATATACTAACCTATTTGTATGCAAGGACTGCATTATTATGTTCAAGACCATTCTTAACATGGATATTTCTATGTCACTCATGTACTACGCTTCATTTGCACTACATAAGTTTGTCCGCCTGGTTGTACAAAGCGTTCAAGAAAATATGAGGATGAAATTTAAATGATGGATTTACATATCACTTCCACTAGATCTAACATGTCTAAGTTTTAGTATTGAGGAGTCACCTCTGTTTAAACACATTTTTGGGAAGTGACATATAATCGTAATTATGATATTGAAACTGGTTTAGACGTCTTGAACAAATTGCCAACTATCGCTAGTCAAATTCAACTGCGACGGAACATGAATACAGTTTTACTGCTAAAAACATGTCACATCACATACCAATCTGTTTCGTATGCAAGAACTGCATTTACATCATTCACATATTCAAGACCATTCTTAACATAGATATTTCTATGTCACATATGTACTACGCCTCGTTTGCCCTACATATTTTTGCCTAGTTAAATAAATCGGTCAAGAAAATAAACGAACAAAGTTAATAATAAGTATTTGTACGTTGGTGGGACTAGATCTACACCACTTGTATTAACACTCAAGTATTTTTAACTACAGTTAGTGCACACCAGTGTGGTGGTTGGTAATTTGGAACCACGATTTTGTTCACTTTAAAAAACGTTTCCAGAATTACTATTAACTTTAGTTGTAAGAGATACATAAAGTCAAGACATTTGAAAATCCGGAACTCCGTTTCAAAATGGCGACCAGAAAACTAGTTGGTGTCAAATTTCCATGTGTTCTTCTTAACCTGATACAGTCAGATTGAAGCTTATGTCACTTCTTTTGTTCTGTAATTTTCCCATTCCGTAAACACTCGAGAAAAGATTTCTTCAAGAGGAATAGTGTAAATTGGTGTATGTTGCTCAAATGATCCTTTTTAGTCAAATGAAACAAGGAACCACCCATGTATGATCATATGCTATCGAAGAAGTATTCGTTCTCTGAATGCAGTATATACGTGGGTTTTAGACTTTCAGTGCTTGATACCTATTTGTTACCATTTTTTACCAATATTGTGAAGATATACTCTTGTTTTTAAATTTAAACATTGGAGTAAAATGACGGTTTCCACATTTGTATAGAACTGTAGGTTTACTCAAAACGCCTATATTAAACCTTCTAAGACAAGCAGGAGCTTATCTGAAACAACACAAATAAAGACAGTGGACTTTTAAGAACACGGTTTATATAATGTTATTATCATGTTCAACCTGCTTTAGGAACTTTTAATGGTTTAATCTAATACAAATATTTTCTTGTTTTTATACACAGTATGAAAAAAATTGACGACATTTTAAAAATGTACACGGTTGCTCATATAGTTGGAATAAAAATATGTTTAGAACTTTTTATGTAAACGTCAATTTTTGATGAACATATCTGGAAACTTATATTGCTTTTGGTCAGATTTGATGGGTAATCGTATTAGGTATGAAATGGAAATCCGAATGTAATCAATTTTCTCATGTACCGGTAAGGGGACAGCAACAAAATCGGGTCAAAAACCCTATATTTGTAAATTGAGGGGCGTTGGAGGATCATTTTGTACTTTGCTTCCAAGCATTCTCTTGGTGCATTCAAGCGTGACCAAGACATTCAATCACCTGATTCTCACTCTACTACAGATAAACATTCAATATGACCTTTCACCTTAAGTAAAGAAGTGATGGGGTCAAAGGCGGGGTCAAATAAAATTTCACCTAAAAATCCCGTTTTTGACCCATTTTTGTTGTTGCCCCCTTACCAGTACATGAGGAAATTGATCACATTCTGAGTTCCATTTCACACCCAACAAGATTACCTATCAAATCTGACCAAAAGCAACATAAGTTGCCAGATATGTTCATCATAAATTGACCTTTACGTAAAAAAGGTGTAAAAATATTTTTATTCCATCTATATGAGCAACCGTGTATTTTTTTTAAAGGAAATGATTAAATATATAGCCCAAGGCACATAGCATCAATATGTTTAAGAATAATGTCTTCAGTGTATGTATCTTATTAATAAATTCATAATTCTGTGATCGATGATGTTTTTGCAGGTGCGTATTATTAGTGTAACAAATTAATATTTCATAACAAAACCAATTCTAATTTGTAGTATTTTCTACTCAGACCCACATGATACTTCGAGTATTCTAATATTTATTTTCCCTTTCTATTATGCTATGTATTTTTTACTGGTTGTTAAGTTGTGTCAAATGATTTCCCTGATGAATGAAGTACATTTTATCATCTGCTCAGCGAATCAGACCCAAATTCAACTGATTTTACTATTAAAACAATTTGTGTCAAACAATTATCTCATTAAAGGACAAAGGATTTAGTTTACATTTGGAAACTAAATCGTAAATGACAAAAGAAGTATCGAATTAATTTTACCGCACAAAAGAGGCCTGTCAATTAAAGTATAGGATAGGCTATTGTCTTCGATGAAAGCAAAAACGTCTAGAGGTTTTAGTTGTGCTTTTTATCGTGTAAACACAAAAGGGTTGTTAAGGATTGCAATTTCTTAAGTGGGAATTGTCTATACTTATTGACTCCAGTGATTAGAATAAGTAATGGGTTAACAAAATATTTTACTACGGATTAAAAAATGCATTCTTATGCACGGACAGAACATTTGAACTGGCTAAATGTATATCTTCAATTACTGGACTGTTTAAGCAAACTGGTTATCGCAAGATAGAGTACAGTCTGTTATATCATTGCAAAATGAACTTATGCTACGTATTTTTTTAATCTTTTATGTAATATATTTTTAATAACTTACAACAACAACACCTTCTGATTGAGGTCAGCACTATCCATCAGTGTAGTGCGTTTTCGTCTAATGGGATGATAGCTACAGTCCATTTTACCTACTATCGAAAAACCCGGAGGAATTCTTTACCAAACTCGTATGTCGAAGTAATAGAAGTGCTGTCGAAATTCATTAGGGAAACAGCCATTTGCCCAAAGGGACCGGTGTGCTACAGGTAAAAGGTACCAGTCGATATCCGCACCATGTTGCATTTAATCAATAAATACTTCAAGCCATGTCAATATTCTCTACGTATCACTCAGTCTTAGGCTAGTAGTATGTTTTAATAATACTCAATGTGAGTTTCAATATAACAATGATGAAGATACTCCAGAAATTCAATCTTTAACACTAAAGTGACCAAAGTATTTCCCACCGTTGGTGCCCAAGGGGAGGGGGGGGGGGGGGCACTTAAAAATACCCTTCCGATATGAATTTGAAAGTCTGATCAATGATAAAGCATGTATAAAGGACACAAATACAGAAAAAAATGAATGTTGCACAGATATAAAGAACTCTTTTCACTTATTATAAATTGATAAAACATTATACTAGAAGTAATTCTATTCACATAAAATAAACAGGTATAGCCCAAGGCACATAGCATCAATATGTTTAAGAATAATGTCTTCAGTGTATGTATCTTATTAATAAATTCATAATTTTGTGATCGATGATGTTTTTGCAGGTGCGTATTATTAGTGTAACAAATTAATATTTCATAACAAAACCAATTCTAATTTGTAGTATTTTCTACTCATACGTTCTTATTTGGAGAAATGTAATATTATACAGAAGTTTGTCAACGACTTTGTTTTGATATCTAAGTATTTACTGCGGGATATAGTTACTAGCCTGCCATCTCAACTGAGTTTATGTTACATTTTGTCTTATATTTCTTCGGACGATAGTTGATGTTACTCACTTACAAATACGAGTAATGTAGCCAAAATGTAATGAATAACGGATATTTTCCCAAAAAAACTTTTGTACAAAAATGCTGTTATTTATTGTACTTCTATTTTAATTATATGCCGTTATGACCAACCCGTGCAAATTTAAGTAGCTTATTTGATTGAGTAATTAGTAAAATTATTTTATCAAGTTAAAATAACCGATACGGATTAAGTTTGGAAAGCTTTACTGAAAACTTTCATCAAAGAAATATTTATTTCACAAAAAGTTCTAAATATAATCTTGCATACAAACATCTTAGATCTTCGTATGTACTACTTTAATGACAAATAACTTTGAATCCAAAATCCATGAATAAAATCAACAATAAGTAACCTGCCATTAAACTGTATTAAACTGTATGCATCATCGAACAAAGACACATTCAAAGTTCCTTTACCAGTTTATAAATCACCTGAACACATTGCACATAGTGTCTGTACGTGAACACCTGAGTCGATGCTCTTATTTATTGCAAACCTATTTAAAATGTGCTGTTATGAATACTTCATGCTAGATTAAGTATTAATACTAGTACCTTTTACTGATCATACCTGGCAGTGATGGAATTCGTTTGAGACAGGAGCAAAGAAATATTTTGCTGCATTATAAATGTTACATTAACAGGAAAAAGCTAAATATTTGTGGGCACAACGATTTACAAACTGGCAAAGTCATAAAGTATCATTAAAAAATAAGTATAAATAAAGGAGAGAATCTAAGAACAATATGTCACCTGTCCTTAACGGTCAAAATTCATTAAAAAGAAAAGGTATATTCTGCCCGCTAGGGACTGCATTCAACAGGTAGAATGTATCAGTCAATAATAAAGGACGTTGATTATCTAAATCAATAAGTGCTAGAAGCTGTATTCATTCATCCACTGACATCTTATCATAATTCTTGTTGCATGCTCTATGGCCAGTCTTGTTTCCACAATTATATTGTACGAACTAAAACACTTGTGCGATGATTTTTAGAACAAAAAAAATGCCGAGGAAAATCAACTTAAAAATGTTACAACATTAAATATGTTATAACATATTCTACCCACATTTTTTCTTACTACAGAGTGTCCACGAATGATTTATACCCGGCTATCGGATTTTTTTTTTATGGACAAGTGGGTAAGGTTTTGGTCAAATCTTGTTTATTTTTGAGCTATACATGTCTTTAGGTTTCTGAAGAATTTTGAAATTTTCAAATCGCATGTTTCTGTGGAAAGTTATAAAGATTTTTCTAAACAATTATAAATGTGTAATCATAGAAATTGTTGAACTTAAACAGTCAAAACTGACTACACTGATACCCTAAGTTTCTAGAGTTAAAACGTTAAATAAAAATTAGGTTTTATTGATTGACTGTGATAGATATAAAAGGATGTCCTTGAGAGTGAAATTACAATTTTGGTTACGGTTGAACAGCTTTACAGGAAACCCACCTAAAAACTTTACATTTGACATTGCTAATGACAACCAGAAATAGTTTGGATGGGTATTATGGGTACCAACTCAATAATAGAACCAGTAATTTTCGACGAAACCTCAACGCGCCGAAGTATGTTGACATAATCAACAGAACTGTGGTTCCTCAACTCGCCCGCCAATATTGTGTCTTGCTCCATATGTGACTGTCCTTGCTCCATATGTGACTAAAACTATCTCGCTATTTTGTGCAGGAATAGATTAAGAAGTGTCCAAGGTAATAATATTCTTTTTGTAGTTCATATAAAATTACAAAAACGATTTGTAATTGGTGAAGTTGTATTTATTAAAACCCCGTTTGCCTAGATTTTCAATTACGTCATCGCACAAAGCAATGAAGCATGATATTTTGATGAAACTCATGGAATATGTAGAAGACTTATCCACTATCGAAAGGTACCTTAAGGTCGGCAAAATAAAAATTGATTTTTTTTTTGGTCTCATCTGAAAGCTGAGATTTTAAGATCTAATTTCTTCTTTTGGTTTAAAAGGACAATCTAAATGATCATAGGAATATTTGTGGTGCTCTTTATTAATGAAAACTATACGTTGAACTGTACGTGGCAATAAACACGTTTTTTACCGCCCCATTTAATGTGTATTTTAAAGTACGTGTTCACCATGCATAAACATGTACTTGTTGCCAGTTTTCAAAGGTGATTATACGAAAGTAGAAAACAATTTAAAATATCCCGGTTGTTGGGTGTTATGATGAAAAACATAGCACTATATCAGCTGTCTAGACACTACGCGAACAAATATGCGACTTGACTCGGATATGAATGTTTTTGTGGATCATCAGAGAATTTATATCCGACACATCCGTTGAATCTTAAGCTGGCTCAAAAACAAAGACGCAAGAAAACAACTGACGGTGGCTATGCTTTAACGGTCATCAACTACAATAAATCATAATGAAGTCAAAATGTATCTTTACTTGGTGAGAATTTGGTGCCTTGACAAGGATATCCCTTGCGATAAAATGGTAAATATGTGATGTGCTAGCGTATGAAAATTACCTGGTAACTCGTCTTGACGTGGTAAAATTGTCACATGTAATTTGCTTTACAACCACTTTGAAACTATCAAAAGTGAACCATACGATAACCCGGTGTAATGAGACTGAGTGTCCCCATAACCAGGAGTCTTGGTCTAATTGAACTACATGGAATAAGTTGCAATCAATGATTTATTGATTGTACATGTACAAGTACGTTCTATGCACAATTGAATAGCAGCTAGAACAATCAGTCACATGGACGCTGTATTTCATTACACCGGGACGGTAACTACCTCGAAAAAATATTATTCTAGACAAAATGACCACCAATCAAAAATGTCCTATCAAACTTCAAAATATTTTGAGTTTTAAAAATTATAGTTATAAAGATAGAAAAAATATAATAAGCAACAATCGACAACATTTTACTTTTTCTAGGGGAATATTTTATTGAATTTACTAACACTGTACGAGGGTGTCAAAAAGGCGTCCAAATGGCTTGAAATGCGTCCATCGGCGTACCTTGCGGCGTCCGAATACTAGTAGGCCTATGTCGAAAGGTGTCAAATGTGCCGTCAATATCGATGAACGATGCACCTAAGAACATCGGCGAGTTTTGTGCAACCTCATGTTTTAATATTTTCATATTGACGAATAATTTATATTAAAGTTTTGATATTTATTTTTGGAAAGCTGTTAAGAAATCTGTTCTTAACTGGTAGCAGTTCTAATATGAATCAGAAACTATGTATTTCAGTTATGTTATCGTTTATATAATGCATTTTACATGAATACGAATACAACACTGTGAGGTCGGCACTATGATCTGTACAGTGCAGGTTGGTGGTTATTGTGCATTATGTATGTATTTTCAACGGTCAAACAATTCTCAGTTTGTCAAACCCCGGTTTAAAATGTCGAAGGAATAAAAGTGCTGTCAAGATTCAAAAAAAAAAAATACGGAAGCAGCCTGTTGCCTACAGGGACCGGTGCGCTGCAGGCTACAAGTTCCGGTTGATATACAACCCATATTGCATTTAATCAATGACTGCTTGAAACATTGTCAATATTCTCTCCGTATCACTCAATCTTACGATAGTAGAATGTCTTAATTACTTTGTGAGAATTTAGATGAAATGTTTAAAACATTCAGAAATATAATTTACGATGATGTTTGAAAAGAAATGAAAATAATATACTTAATCAAAAAAAAGTGTTAGTATTAACTTTTTAGAATTATATACCAGGTGTCCCAAAAAACGGTTACATGTAGAAAAATGATCGTTTGCAAAAAGTATAGCAGTTGGAGAATTCAAACTTAGCATGATTCATGATACATATCTCTGCTAGATGTTCGCAAAATATCATAAAATTATTAATTTTTGAGTTACTAACAAAGATAGATACCCATGTCCGAAACGTTTTTTTTTCAAAATTCAACATCAGTTGTGAAATGATAAAATGTCCTTTTTTGGGACCCTATTAATTTATTTAATTTATATCAGTTATGATATAACTGTTACCAGCCCCGTCAAAAAACATAAACTAATTTAAATTTTGTAATTATTATAAGACAAAAAGTAATATTAACACACTTTTAAGATTCCCGATATCATTTAAGCCTTTTATTTTTTCCTTTTAATTTTTCTTTTAATTACTTCAGACATTCACTCAAAATTCTTTGAGATTCAAAATTGTATTTTTTCTCCAAATCTCGTCATAAATTCAAGTTCACGTCCATAAATATATCAAAAGTGAGGATATGATTGTAAGCTTGTATGGCTTGTTTCAAATAAGTGTCTTTTGCATCTAGGTGGTACAAAATAGAAAATATAAACATGACAAGTGTTGAAATATATATTCTTAAATAAATATAGGCCATTGCCATTTACAGAGCGCTTTTCCCACTTGTGGTAATTAAATCACAGCACACTGATAGGCATGTATCCCATACAATCTAAACAGTCAATAAAATACTGCATGAGCTAAAGGCAAAGTAAACAACACTATGATCACATCTCTGTTGCCAAAAATGTTGCCTCAAAGTAGATGAAATCTTATAAGATTTGCGAGAATTTTATCGAGTTTCAGATTAGCATATATACACAATGTCCAGCGAGCGAGTTTGTATACAAGTAAGTTACCTACTTACTTGAAGAAATGTAACAAGATACAGTAGTTTGTCAACGATTTTATTTTGATATCGACGTGTTCCGCAATGCGGGATACAGCTACTAGCAATTTAGTTTCGACAAAAATACAGTTTCTTCGTACAATGTGTATCAAAATGAGGTATGAAAATGATTAGTACTCAACTTTGTGATTTTTTTGAAATGGAAAAGCAACAAATCACATCCGTGGCGAGTTTTCAAAACTGATGCCTTTACAGAATCCTCTCGTTCTTGGAAACGAAATGACAAAATGCTCTCATTCCTTTTTGCAAATTAAAGACAAAGAAATGTACTTGAAATGTTAAGATAATTCCGAGTTTCAAAAGGGAACGGGAAGTATTCTTATACATTTATTTATTCTGAGTACTAATCATTTTGATTTTTGCATCATTTCTTTTTCAATCCTTCTTTAGGCTATAATATACTTTATAAATATCAAATTTCAACATCTGGGCATGTTTAATGAAAAGGTTTCCATATATGGAAATTAATTCCTAAATATGGTCATACAATGTCCATATTTGGGCATAAAATTAACACTTTCAGGATTTTGATTCACTTAGCAAGTTGTTTGGTTTTTTTTGACAGGATGATGCAAAAGTTAAAGGTCTGTAAGAAACTACCAAAACCTATTTGTGAAAAAACAATGGTCTCTAAGCCGATTTGCAATTCAGCTCTTGATATAGTGTTTGGTTAGTAAGTTAGTAAGATCTGTTATTTGTTGTGTAGGCCTTAATATTTAAAAATGTGATGTAATGAACAGTTCATTTAAGGATAATTCCTTCTAAATTTGGAATAATTATTAACAGAACAAACGTGACTGTCTTGCAATATCAAATGATCAATCAAATCAGTAAATACATAATGTACATCTATGATTCTAAGTTTGTAGATTGAACTGAGAGTCTGTTAAAACACATCTAAAAATATTTAGCAAATGATATCTAGTACTGTACTTAAAACTGTCACATGTCAGAAAATTATTCGTTTATTAAAACACATAATTTCAACTGAGAACG
>JXSR01S017389.1:18655-33050 GCA_000969725.1 Ophiothrix spiculata
TTTTCTTATTCTGGCGTATTCAATTGTAGATTATCTAAATAAATATAAAGAATATTTGCCTACAAACTTATAAACTCATTTAGTTAAAAAAACATTTAATTACTGGAATTCCCATTTAAAAATAAACCTTAAGTAACAATAGAATTAGCTGAAAACATGGGTTGTATTATTGCTACACTGTTCTTTAAAAAAATTACCATTCATGAACACATGTTATAGTAAGCCATATTTGTCTAATGAAAGAACATCACAATTGCTGTAACAAAAAAGAGTTTAGAACCTTCCAAATTGGTTGAATATTGTAAACTAAAAATTCGATTCATCAGCCAGATTCAGATAAATTATTTTAAAGATTCATTCAAAGAAAGGCGATCAACACTAATTGGGCTTAAACATATCACGTTAGCATGGTTAGAAGGATTAAATCGACACAATGAGCTTTTCATAAATAATACACAATGTTTGAGCTGATAAAAATTATTGTTTTACTTTCTTTAGAGCTGAATGGCTAAGATCTAGATTTAAATCACATGTATACTAGCGTTCATATCGACACCCTGGGGTTTTGTTCAAAAGCAAGTCATCGTGGCTCTCAAATATTGGTAATTTTCATAAAGTTCTTTACCGTATAATATATTCCATTTTAGCTGCTGCATATGTATTGTATAGAAGTACTTTTTCTCTCAAATATATCGCTGGTTACAAAAAGATATATAGATGTATATGTGTACCGCCGCGGCAAAAGGGTCCAGTTGTGATTAAAATAATTTGAATCATTCAAATTTTAGAAAATTAATATAATTATCTAGAGCACCTTAAAATATCAATGATTTTAAAATATTTTTTATCACCACACTAAGAAGGTCCGCTCGATAAATAAATGAATAACTGATGATTCAACATAGATACACTAAAGAGAAAAGTCTATATTTCAGCGCTCTCCTGGGGACAAAAAGATAGAAATCTGATCATGATGATGTTGATTTTTCGACTGAATAATGTCCTTGACACCGGACGCGAAGGTTTAAAGAGAGTTAGTATCCAATATGTATTGAAATGTCATTTTTTTAGTTATATATTTCACTCTATGTAAAATCATCCGATCAAAATTTCGTTGATACTCCGGCTTATTCCTTTTTTGCCATCCGATAGGCATTTAAAAATGCAACCATAGTAATGTTAGAAATAGCTGAAATGATATTAGTTTTCTCACACGAATTTACAGGTTATAATCTTTCAAAATTGTCTAAAAATATAAAATTGCGAAATATTCCTTCAGTTTGGCTAGAAGTAGTGGAAAATGGGCGTTTTGTGCTTAGGTGACTGTCCGAAAGGTATTTTAATTTTGATCAAGAAATAAATCATATTGTCATAAAATCCCAAAATTTTCAACTTTTTATACTTAGTGAATTAATTTTTAAAATTATAGACTTTAAGGGATCTACATTTTACAACATCTAAAGATAGGCATCTCGACATTTTTCAGTCATTTTTTACTTCCGTCGGCCGTATCTCAAATTTAATTTGCCACAATAATAAAGAAAAATATACATCCACACCCTCAATATATTAACAAAATCAGCAAATCATTACAAAACCCATTAAGAGATATCGTCGAAAAATCAATTCCGGCAAATTACGACCTTGCAAAATGAAGTTTGCTGCATTTACGGCTCGTTCCAGAGAGACAGGCACATATCTTTAAGTTAGTACTTTAACCAACACCGCTAGGTTATACATGTATACATTCTTTCACTAAATGTATGACAAAGTGAGAAGGTCAAATAAATAAATTAAGGAATTATTGGTGATTTACAACACGTACACTGAACTGGGAAAAAATACCCACCATCAAATAAAACAAAATCGGTAGAAGACTAAATATCGTTGATATTTGAATGCCAAAGGAGTACTTAAAGTTAAATCAAAGCATTCAATCCTCTATTCAGAGCTATTCAGATGATATTTTCCTCAAATTCGCACAAACACCACACTGAAAGGACTATAAAAGCTTCTCATTTATCATCAGATACGTTTAAAGTTGACACATTCAGTCTAGACGAATAAATAAATACATAGTTTGTTATTTCAATTAAGCCATTACTTGTCAAAACAACAAATAGTTACTACACTCTTAAAAAGAAAGGATCAAATTGATCCCATAAAGTATCAAATATGAGCTTATCCTTTTTGGGATCAAATTTGATCCTTTCTTTTTAAGAGTGTATTTTCAAAGCAAACTTAACAAATTTGAAACCTATGAAATGCAAAATCTATCATTGATCATCTAAAATGCATGTAATGAATAATGATCTGATATTAGAATATGAGTCAATATAAGTAAAACACTTTTAAAGTTCTTTGTAAAATTTTATTTAGAAAGTAAAATTTTTATAGCTTGCAAAAATCATGTAATAAAAAAAAACTGATTTGCTCAGGGATTTTTCATGAAATTGGCATTTGAAAAATAAGCTATATCAGAAAAAGTACGAAAAAAATAATTTGATCATTATTAAATGTGCCGCAAATCGCTATAAACAGTCTAGACGATACATGAACTTACTTTGATTCTCCACTCGGTTTCCAGAAGTCAAGTTATGATCCGTCTAGGTTATCATGGAATAAAAGGTAAAACGCGGTCAGAGATGGGTAAGCCCTATTTTTTCTGTTGATGGTCCTCCTCCTAGCATATAGATATATTTCATATTTCCGATTTTTTTCCTGAAATGATATTTTGCAGATGTTTTGCATGAAGTATGAAGATTGTTAATCTGCGAAAAAATATTTCGGCAAATTACAACCTTTGCATGTATATTCACCAGAATTGCAAATACCGTATATAGTTTGGCGCGTTTACTGCTGGTTCGACTTGAACGGACCCATACGAGCTACGTATGTGAACTACCTTGGGGTATCGTTAAAGATCTAGACATCACGACTTTCAAATAAATATATTTTTACATGCATAACCTTCAAAAATTCCTTTGCTCTGCATTAGGTTCAATTTCCGCTGCTACATGATTTACATAAAAACGTTATATTCCAAATGTTGCTGTTCAGCCCGTATGAGCCATAAATGCAAGAAACATCAGTTTTGCGCTACAGGTGAAAATACATGTCAAGGTGGTAATTTGTCGACATTTATTTTTGACAGATTCACAATCCTTAAGCTTACTATAAAATACCAGCAAAGTTTCATTTCAGGAAAATGATAGGAAATATGAACTAAATCTGCATATTTTTAAGACAGTCAACAGAAAATATAGGGCTTACCCATCTTTAAACGCGTTTATCTCAGTTATACTTTTTACTCCCTGACATCTTTGACAGATCATAACTTAACTTCAGGAAATCGACTGAAGTTCATTGAAGTGTCATTTTAATTCTTATAACATGGTATTTGCAAATATTTATAAAAGAGTGAAAATGAGAAGAGACTGCATTTATGGCTGGTTTTGGATGGACGGTCACAAATAACAGTTGAGTCATGAGTCATACGTCTTGCTCTTGGAAACGTAAATTGTGTAAGTATTTAATTGTCAATTTGCCCCACCTTAACTTGAACTTCAGTATATTAACTACAATATGTTAAGGAAGCTATTTACAACGTACTTTGATTAATTAAGACCACGCATCCTGATTATCGAGTACATCATGTTATCGATTATTAATGTTTAAAAAAATCTTTGAAACAGCAATCTTAAGGATGACATTATTTGAAAGCAAAAATAACTTATCATTTTCTAATATGAGCAAAATAAGCTATAATGGGTTTGTTTTTTTGTAGTTCCAAAAGTTAAAAATGAAACATCTTTTTCAATGTACTTTATATACTAAACATCCGATGCGTGCCATTTCATGACAAGGAAAAAATGATAACAAGGATGAAAATAAGAATTCTATAAAATACCAATAAATAATGCCCGCAAATATTAGTAATTTTTTTTTGGCCATAGATAATATCCCTGTTAAATATGCTTTCACGTGTATCCCTCTTCCCGGACCTGACATTACGTTTTAATCAAAAACACAAATGTGACACGTTACAGCAAAAGGTACCTTAGGTCGGAGCTACTAGTGTCTGATTAACAAACTCTTAAAACTATTCAATGATCTATATTTTAAAAGAGGGTGATAAACTCAATTATCTCTTACATTTGTTCCATTTTTATTTCACCCAGAAACCTAAATGATGGCTTAAATTTATAATACGATTATTAATTGACTCTCTATAGTTTGTTAATTAGACGCTTGTAGCTCCGACTTAAAGTACCTTTTGCTGTAACGCATCACAGATAGTCTGGCTGAGGTTCTTCCTACTTGACCGTCTGGTGAAGCCTGTTGACAGTTACGGCCCGATACAAAATCTGATTTAATCGAACTGGGACATCTTAAGCATCCTGATTGTACGGTATTATGATGAATACTGGGGCACTACATTACCTATCAACACACAGCTCCGATGTACACGTGCATAATGGGACTCACAGAGCGCGTACCCAGAATCAGTGTTTCCACATTTAAAATTTCAATTTTCGGAAAACCTTTTTGAGCAAAAATGGTCGAAGGAAAGATTACGGAATTTTATTTACAGAAAAAAATCTGTGAAGTCGGACAATTTTAGCTACACATTGTTTTTAAATCTTCAAATTTGCTTAAAATTGGGCAATTTGACTGAAAATCAAAATAATATCTTAAATTTCCAGATTTCCCGAAATCACCTGGAATACTTTCATTTTCTGAAAATCACCCGAAATTGAGTAGACTTTCGTGTGGAAACACTGCCACAATGCTAATCTCCCAGGCTTATCTCCAGATATCGGCAGACCGTTAACATGTTCGCAGAGTACGGTTCTCTACAGAAAATCAGGAT
This sequence comes from Ophiothrix spiculata, assembly GCA_000969725.1. Lineage (NCBI taxonomy): Eukaryota > Metazoa > Echinodermata > Ophiuroidea > Amphilepidida > Ophiotrichidae > Ophiothrix > Ophiothrix spiculata. The sequence continues at coordinate 23,529 of JXSR01S017389.1, forward strand.
GATACGCCCTTTTTAAAAATGAGGGGTGCTCTGGCAAAATGAGAGGAAACTCGCAAATTTCAAAATTGAGTTTATGACATATTTGAATGCTCTATAATCTCAGCTTTTGAATGATATATAATATGTCACACTTTCTTACTCCATTCTTCATTTAGAGACTGAAATCCAAAGCAGTCCATTGAATATAAATTTGCTGCAAATCGATTTCAAAGATACTGATTACTACAGTGTATAATAGCAACATGCAATCAATTAACCGTAAATAATTGCACTTCCCGGCAAAGATGACCTTCAAAACTTTAGATATAGGTAAACACTCATGTACACTGTTAAAAAAGTTGTGTTAAAAAGGGAACATGGTTAACAGGTTGGGTTTAATTTTGCACAATGTTGGGTAAAATTTGACACAATGTTCGGTATTGGTGCACGTTTTACCCAAAATTGTGATAAATTTTACCCAACATTGTGCAAAATTTAACCCAACCTGTTAACCATGTTCCCTTTTAACACAACTTTTTTTAGAGTGTATGAAGGCATTTTAAAACAAAAAACGAAATTTTCTTTTTCACCCTATATTTACTTTAGCTGCCATTTATTCAAAATGTAGATTTGTGACTTTCCTCTCATTTTGCCAGAGCAGCCCACAAATGTTTATTTAAAGAAAACTCAGGCTTGTTGTCTGCATTTTTTCAATAATACTTGTAGCATTTTTGTACACAATGAGCTATGGACATATTGTTCTACGTGTCGTGGTATGTGTACCTCAAAGATTATATTGACGTAAAAACAAAAAACAAACAAACAAGGCGATAAGTTTGTGCAAGCCATACACCGCTAAGGTGTGGTGTACCAATGAACCCTCTTCTAAATTAAGTTTATTTTTATAACACGTCCAACCAACGGGGTGCAACCCTCACCCTTAATTTTTGTTTTAGAACCGAACCTCCATAGATAGGTATGATACCTAGATCATCAAAATCAGCCCAGGCGTTTCTTGTCAAAAATGATCACCATATGAAAACTTTGCTATAAAAGCTCTAAATATCGGATTTTCATCGTTGTTTGCTGATAGAAAGGGAATTGGTAATTCTAACATATCCAATGAGTTTGAGCCTTATACCAGGCATATATTTTTTTCAAACTATAGCCTTTGATCGGGGCATGAGATTAGAATTCCTGATTTCTTTTCTCACGAAGTAAGGGCTGAGAGTAAATTGTACAATTGTGTTGGGAGTGGCCATCTTTCTCTTTCTCTTTTTCTTGCTTTTTTTTCTATTTTCGGCATCTTTTCAAAGTTGCATTGGCCAGCATTAATAGATTAGCCATTTCTGGCTATCTAGGTTGGTACTTTTGTATGAGTCTTTTGTACGAGTTTGGAAGAGACCATGAGTTCATCATGGATTTAATGGCATGTGTCCGTCACGGACCAACCGAAGTAAACAAACAAACAAAATGGCGTCATGCAACATGTCCGGAGTTGCACCAGCCCCCTACATCCCATTTTTGACGGAATACCCTACCCCACCTTATGTGGTTACCCCCCCCCCCCATGTCCGCAAATAATGTAAAACAGATTACCCATATCCCTAGGATTCAGTTGTTTTTGTGTTTTTATACAGCGGGGAAAAACCCTTGGTTAGAAGAGAGTTAATATATTCCTTTTTGACAAATAAATATTAAAGCCAATTTGAAAACATGAAACATTGAACATTTCTCACAAAATATGTATACATAATCTGTATTGATTGAGAATAGAGCATTAATAGTAAGTCGACTGTTATCCATATAATTATTTAACGTTCCCCATGGAAATTTCTCTTTTTTTTTTAAATAATAGCCATCCTAAGAATACTATGTTCTCTAGTATATTCTGTTCATTGCATTTCCTTAGTTATGCAATTAAACTCTATGAATAGTCTATTTACTTTAATAGAGAATGATTTGAGAATCCAGAAAAACATTCTTGTTGCGAGGTTGTTATGAAAAACAGAACACATAATCGACTGACTAGACAATCTTGTAAATGTACATGTGTATGGATTTTGATGTTTTTATTTCATTTGAAAATATAGAAATAACACAAACCTATACTTAAAAAAATAAATAGAATATGTATTAAAAAATATTGTTATGCCAGACAAGATTGTCACAATATGAAATCATTGTAATGTATATTTTCCCAAAGAAGTAGGACACTAAAGTGTACACATTCTGGTAATTAAATTACCATGATTAGCCAATATAGTAAGCTTTTGTGCTCCACTGTCATCTTTTATTGATGTAAATCACGTGTGCTAAAGAAGAACAACAAAGACTGATAATGTAAAGAAATAGAGCTATGTAATTCTCTCTAATCTTCAACTTGTTGAATAAAAGACTCGGCGCCAGGCTAATTTGAAATCTGTCTTACAAGAGGGCATGACGTCTCGGAGTAAGATTTATTCTACTGTTTTCTAACCTTCTATTGTACTTCATGTTTTACAAAAAAGAAAAAGAAAATCTCATTTCAAAAACGTTACAGTTCAAACGAATTTCGGGAAACAAGATATTATATATAGATTACGAATACATCGAGCCAGTTTGATTCATCTCATCTACACTGTTGGATGTGATCACGGAAGACATCAATCGGACGATGAAGAAGGTGTACCCTGACCCTAATGCATGTTTTGTCTACATTCTACAACATCTATTAGATGATATAAATAGGTATAGGAAGGAAGTACCAGACATTACATCCAAACATCCTCACAATATTAGATCATTGTAACGTGTTTTTCCCAAGAAGTAGGACACCAAAGTGAACATATTCTGGTAATTATATTAGCACGATTAGCCAATAGTAAGCTTCTACGTTTTCCTGAGAAGCGTCATTAATATATATATAAATTAGATGAATTAACAAAGACTAATGAAAAAAGAAAATAAAGCTCTATAATTCTCTATAATCTTTTACTCGTTGAATAAAATATGTGGCGCTAGGTTAATTTTCAAGCTGCCTTACACGAGGGATTTATTTACTTGATGCCTTAGAATAAATCTACATGTGCAACAATCTTCTTTCCAGAATATTTTGTAATTTTTATGCTCTTCAGATTTCATATTTTTTTTAAATAATAATCATCACATTTTAGAAAATTTCTGACCAAATGAATTCCGGAAGGCAGATTTTATTGTTCATAAACAAAATGCTGGGAAATATACCTTTTTCAAAGACAAAAATATAACTCGTAAACATGATTCATCTATTTCTTGTGAACTACTCACGGTTACCCTTCATTGTCAGTTTTTATACATTTGTCTTTGTTTTGAAATCGTTTTCAATTCCATATACAGTATATGTCCATACAATGGTGTCTCTTAAGCATACTGTCAAGATCATTCCTCCGCTGATGGAATTAATTAGGTTGATTCGTGACAGAGCCCGTATGCCTATGTAGTTTCTTCAATCATAAACACTTAAACGAATATCTACAGCGTATGATTACTAAGTATGGTTTCAGCATAACCATGATGATTCTTGACAAAGAGAAAGAAGTAAGAACAAACCAAACCGTACATTACCAAGATACCGTAAATCCTCCCTTATATAAAGACAGAAATGGAATCTCGTTATTAACGTCATTGTCTCAAACATTCAAACAAAAAGAATTCTAGCAATCTGACAGGAAACTTAAGGATTATTTAGTAGTAAAACAAGTGAACCAAAAGTTGTTGACATACATCTTTCTTTTTTTATACAAAATGTTAAAGTTTATCTTAAGCATACTAACACGCATAGGTTTCCCTAATGGATTTTGATTATACTTGATCACCTTTAAATCTTTGTTAGTGGAAGTTTTTTTTAATTAAAAACATACATTTTTTACAAATGCTAAAATAAAGCGTACAATGAACATATCTATATCCATTATGTTACATTATTTCCTTAAAAAGATGATAATTATTCATAACTAAATTGTAACGTTTAGTGTTTAAACAATATCGATGTTGATATCTTTACTTTTTTTAAATGTCCGCCATAGAAAATATAATGATTATATTCTCTTTGTATAAACCTATATAAATATAATCTCAAAATCGGGAAGACTTTAAACCAAGTATTTCTCGTTGAAACCATCTATTAGCTAGGGAGCAAAACCCCATTTTAGGGGTAAAACTGCAACGAGAAATTATTTTAATGTGTCCTATTTTCAAATTTTCCCCATGCAATGACTTTTACCCCCCTCCTGCAGGGTCCCATGTAACAGACTGATTATGTGTCCATCCTAGTGATGTTACCTATAGTCCATAGCACCCATCTAGATAGGACACATGAAAATAATTGTTCGTTGCAAGTAAACCTGTTTTGCTCCCTAGGTATATAGCAATATTGAAAAAAGTAGACAGCCTGTAGAAGAATATCATGAACAATTAACTTTTATTAGCATATATATATGACGTTACTATAAGATGCTTAAAGGACATACGATGCCATTGCTTCATACTCCACACTTAACAACAAACCATTACTGTTAAAACATTAGATTGTTAAAGTAACCAGAAGAGTGATTTTTGTTTTGATTCTATTTAAAATGTGGTGACATCACTCTTAAAATTATCTTACTCTTGTTGAGTAAAAACTTACTCAACGTTGGATAAACTTTACTCAACGTTGGGTAAACTTTGCTCAACGTTGAGTAAGATGTGCTCAACATTGAGTAATATTGACTTAACCGAGTAAGATTTTACTCAATGTTGAGTAAGATTTTACTCAATAATGAGTTGTGACCTTTTTACTCAACAAAGAGTTAAAATAATTTTTAGAGTGAGTACAAAAGATTGCAATGTTCACTTAAAGTCAGTGGAGCTGACCGAGCTGACCTTCAACATTTCACGTCTGTTTTATTACATTTACTGTACGTGATTTGTTGGATAATTTAACACACCTTTGGGATTACTAAATTTCTCGGCCTAGCTTTAATACTAGAATTTACATTACTATGTACTTACGTGATTTAGAACAACCTCGACCTTCTAGTGGAAGATATTCATATAAAGACACTTCGTCTTTTGTGCTACAATATGGAAATGTCTTATCTTATGTCACAGAGATGAGAGAGGTTCTTAATACTCATCACATCGGATTTAAACTTAAGCAAGACCTTTATCAAGGTTTACTCAATTAGACAGATTGGCCATGATTTATCATTCCATACTTATTTTTTCCATATTTTTTTTGAATATGCTGTACATTATCAGTCATTTAACATCATCCCTTTTTCACTTAAAACTCGTTAAATATTTGTGAATAAGATAGTGAAAAGTGAAAGAGCCGTGTTCTTTAGGAATAATTCGCTTTTAGTCCGTGCTAGTCAAACTAATAAGTTCTTGATTTTTTCAATCTCTTTATTTTACATTGTTGTTTATCTAATATTGGTTTGATTCATCTTAGACATTTACGGTATTTTTCAAATGAAAAATGATCTCCACCTAGAATTAATACGGTATTCTTTGGAATATGTATTTTGATCTTAATCTTGATGGAAATACTCTCCAACACTCCATGTGGAGTAAAACGGATCTGTAAGATCATTTTGTTATATACTTTATTTTTTATTTGTTGATAAACATGCTTACATACCAAAGTTTCCCAAAGTTCCATATTCTGAATTCAATAAAATAAACGCTTAAATAATATAAATGTATCCGGAATTTTCAGTTACGTGTGTTAATGTTCATTTCACAAAAAAAAGTTCTAAGAAGTTATTTCTTTCAGCAAAATTGTATACAATAGGTTTAATTCCATGCTACCTGATGCCCTTGACATGATAAGACTTACTTTCCATTACAAAACAAACGTTACTGTTATTGTACTTTACGTTCATTTATTTTTAATTAAAAGGAAATGTAATAAGTTAAAACATATTTTTCTTAAAAACGTTATCCACATCACTGTTCAACATTCCTTCAGCTGGCATCCGTTAACCATCACATGCATGATATACGATGATTGAATGATGATAGTTGCAGGGCAAACATGAAACATTTATGTTGGTTTTCATCTTTAGAAAGGGTATGAAAATATTTGTACAATCATCCTCAAATTTGTATGAAAATAACCTTTCAGCTCTTTCTATGTTACAAATAATTTGCAATAATAATACAAGATCGTAATGACATTCGTCAATGTAATGAGTGTATCCAAATACATACATGTATCGAACTTTGTTCGCGCATTGAATCCAGTGCTTTAAATATGCAAAACTTAATAAAGTCAGAAAATTTGGAGTATATCTGTTATATTTCTTTCAGTCTACTTGTCTTCTCTTTGATCATAAAAGTGAAATTATGTACTTCAGTTTTGGTAAGATAATAATGTCAACTGCATAAATGCATAAAATTACCTTAGAGATTCAAACTCAGAATCACAACTTTTAATTCATCAATGAATTAAAGAAATAAAGGGCCTTTTTTCACAACTTTTCATTCATCAATGAATTAAAGAAATAAAGGGCCTTTTTTCAACAGCATTAATAGATTTTTTTTTTAATTGTAGTGCAGTATTGTATGTTTTAATACAGACATGTAGATATAATGGCGGCTGAACATCAGAAAGTGAAGATATGTTCTGTTACAATTTTTATTAGTAGGATTTCATTCCGTACGTTTTCGATATTAGAAAAAAAACACGTTATCGCCGTTTGGAAAAATTGTAGACTTGGATATTTGACTTGTTATATTGGACATAATATGCGTACTTTTTTTTTTGTGGCAAAAATAGTTTATTAATAAAACGTACTCACAATATATGTTATCCTGTGTATTGATGGCAATATATACAGGAAACTCTTTTGTTTATAGTATATATGGTTTTATGTATAGTTATTATTAAAAACACGATATTCCTATCTGAAATTATATTATCGATTCTTTATTTCTTGAGGAGACCAAAGGACTGCTATTTGGTTTTGATCCAATGGAATCTCATTTTTTGGTGTGTTTTTTTTGAAAAACCAAAAAACTAAAATTCTCACTATAGCTTAAAATCTAGCTTGTTTTTATTGGAAACATTTCATATACATGTACTTATTAACTAATTATCAAGGCCCATATATAAGTGTGTCTCATTGTGTGTTTTATATGTTTTACATTACCAATGAAAGATTCTGAACAGAAGTCAATTTATAAAGAGCACTCCAAAACCAAGATTTCAAATGTTAACTTAAAATCAAATAAGAAAATGGTCGCATGTACATTTCAAGTCATGATGCCGACCAACACAACAGTTACAGCCGATAGCTGAATATATGAAGAATATATACTTATAAATTTCAATATTGGAATTTGCTACATTTCGCTTATTTTATAGGAGCATTTTTCTAATCTGATCTTTGCTATGGTCTGATATGTGACCGTCCATCTCAAACTAGCCGTAAATGCAGCCTTTTGTAATTTTCACTTTTTCTACATATTTGCACAAAGACCTTGCTATAATAAAATGACACCTCAATGAACTTCATTCGATTTCCAGAAGTCGAGTACTGTTCCGTTAAAGGTTGTCAGGTAATAAAATGTATAATTGAGATCAACGCGTTCAAAGATCAGTTAGCCTTGTATTTTCTGTTTATTGTCCTCAAAATATACAGATATATGTTATATTTCAGATCATTTTCTTGAAATAAAACTTGGTTGGTGTTTTGAAATAAGCACAAGGAAAGTGAATCTGTCAAAAATAAATTTCGGCAAATGACGACCTTGACCTGCATTTTTACCTGTAGTGCAAAATAAAGTTTGCAGCATTTACGGCTTGTTTGAGATGAACAGTCAAATATTTAAGTTGTACGTGCAATAGATATTAGGGAAAAGCCCTCAAAATATTATTCTATAATGTTTACATGCAAAATACGTAGATGATTTGAAATGCCAAACCAATTTTGACACGTAAAGTAACAACACAAGACGAACTTATAGGCATATTTCATCTCATTGTCTGGAATTTTTTTTAAACATGTAATTAGATACGGATGATGATATTAAGATAAACGTAGCATCTCGCATAATATTCATTAATCCCTCGAGCAAATAATTTTGACTGGAATAACGTACTTTCTTGGTACCAATATTCCAAATCATTTTTTCTTATGTTGCCGGTTTGTTGTAAATGTAAATTCTGCACATATTTACATTTCGGTTTCAAAAATTCCAAGGGACCTGTATCGGTCGGTTCCTGGTTTAGCAAAGAAAGCAAAACCTGTCGAGCGTCAAATAAATTTGAGGGTTATTATTCTTTATATAAATTGAAACAATGAACATATGTTTTTGTTACTGATATTTACATTTGTTCGTTATAATTTGAGACTACAAAAAATACTTGAAAATCTGAAATATTGTAAAACATATTGGAAATTTAGAGACATGCAATTTATATTCTCCATGATTATTAGAAATGTTAATGTCAAGCAAAATGATTTATTGATTATAAAATCAATCGATATATCGATATTATCATATTTCAGAACAGTTCCTAAAAATGGAACTAGTCATTACACAACATGGCGAATTATGGACGTAAGTAATTTGTGTTCTCAAAATGGGTCGATGGCAAAATTTTCCATCAATTAATAATGTGTTACAAAACGATAAATATTTTTGAAAACAAACACCATCGCTCTCTTTTTTGATCCGGATTAACACAAAACTAGAGATAAATGACTAATTCTGTATTACGTTATCATGTAATTGGGGCTTGTTCAAAAATAAACGTCCCTTAAAAATTGTGTTAAAACTTTTTTTTGGAATACAAAGTTAACTAAATTTACATACTATATGTTTGACCCCAAAGGACCATTAAACAAGTATAACTCATCTGACCAAATATGACCGTAAGTATATTTTACGATCATGTGTTCATTTACGGTTAAATCTTAATTTACTTTCAAAACGTTTTGATTAATAATCTTAATAACAATTAAAAGAATCCAATAAGCAAATTGACAGGTCTTTTATAGCTTAACTTTAAGTATGTCACAAGTTCTTGATTAAACGTTTTTACGTAACGCGTTTCATTTCTGTATCCAGGACATTCTGATTTATCTTTCGTTTTAGTTCATTTTTGCATGATGCGACAGCGAGAAAATAACTGATGTGAAAACGACACTTACCCTACTTTAAATCAACACTTGATTTAAATCTTACTTCCCCGGCGGCTGTATTATGAAAAGCCAGTATATTTAGATACGTGCATACTGTTTTCGGCTACCATTTTCGAAACCACAAAATGTTATGTACAGCAAATAATTGCAGCTTGTTTGTCTCGTTATGATAGAATAGGGGCAAAGAGAACACTGAAATGTATGGTATTTTATCAGTGGCGTAACTAGACCTTTTGAAATGTTGGGGCGAGGGGGGGGGGGCAGACATGTTTCAGGTGGGGAGGGGGCGAGAACAAAACAAAAATAGGAGTTGTCCATAGGCTCATGTGCAAAGTCAAATTTCATTTGGGGGAAGGGGTGGCGAGGGTTTCGTCAAGGGCGCTCCCGC